>VXBC01005889.1:297647-361838 GCA_013399945.1 Ploceus nigricollis | reverse complement strand
TGCTGCCGCTGCCATGGGCTGTGAGGAGAGCGACTGCAAGGGGCAACCTCCCACCGCCCGCGGAAAGCTGCTAATTAGCCACAGGGACCCGTGGTCATTAAGGCTAAGTAGCCTCGGGGGCCTCTCCTCCAGGCGCCTCCAGGGCAGGGACAATAAGGAGCTTAGCTCTGGGCCGTGGCCCATCGGGGTTAAAGCCCTCCACATGCATAAAAACCCATCACACTCCCAGCCCCTGCTCTAGCGCTGGGCTCTTCACAGGAGAGAACTTTCTCTCTCGTACCCAGTGATACAGGACCCATTTATGTTCACCAGTGCTGTTCCCTGTTCTCCTGCCTCCATACCCTGCCCACGGGCACTGGGCAACCACCACTGAGCCCACCCAAACCCTTCTCCAGCTCGACATTCCCATTTCCCTCAGCCTGTTAAACCCCAGCCTTTCCGCAGCCTCCCCAGGGTTCTTTAAAATCCAAAGTCTCACATACCAGGGGTATCCAAAAACGAATGCAGCATTTCAGATATGAGTGCTGAGGAAAAGGTGAGTTCCTTGCTCATCTCCATGGGCTGGCTGTGGTCCCACAGACAGAGAACCCAGTGTGCCCATGGCCTCTGTCACTGCCAGGACACTCTGCTGACACCACACTGAGATGCTCAGCCTGCACAGCAGAGTTCTGTGTTTTCATCTGTTACAGGGAACAAAAAGGACAAGTCCAGCAGAGACAGCGCCTGTCTGGTTCTCTCATGCTCAAATATCCAGAGCAAGAATAATACAAGTGGGAGACTGGTGTCTGGGCCTGGGTATGTGTTGGAAGCCTGAGCATCATCAGTGGAACTCAACTGTGAGTACTTCAGGGCCTCCTGGGTTTCGGGGAAGCCAGAGCTGATCCAAAATAAAAAGGCCACAGCACCACAGAGCTATCTCACAAACAGTGTGCCCCAGAGTACTTGGCAAAGGCATGAAGGGATCACAGTAAACTTTTACCCTTCTACTCATCTAGACACATCCAAATCCTCTATGGGACCTTCTGCTGTTAAACCTGATATGAAAGTGCAGATTTTCCTTCCCTGCCTCAGCCTGTCACACAGGGGAGACCTTCAGAGAGAGGGATGGTGGCAGAGACCTCAGAAGCAACAGAACAAGTCCAAGTTAAAGCAAGCAGAATGCCCCCAGCAGAGCAGTGAGTTCTTACGGGTTTTTAATATGTTATGCTTCAGGCATTTGCCCTACAGCAACATGGACAAACACAGCCCTGCTAAGGGTGGCTTCTTCACAGGCCAGCCCTCTGAGCACTAAGCACCTCCTCCTCATTTCTATTGAGTTAGCTAAAACAGAAAGCCTAGAAGGTTATTTTTGGTTTCTGTAGATGTACAACCACTATCTTTCACAGCCAACGAATGTTTGCAGTGGGACACCCGTGTTGTCTGGTGGACACCTTGGGCTGGGTCTGCACAGGGAGCTGCCTGCACATCCCACTGCAGAGCTCATCCCTTCACACAGCTCCACATCTCCCACGCTTTGCCAGCTCGTGCTGCAGCCTCAGGACACCCACTGATGCCATAACCAAAAACATCCAGTCTGAGCAGCAAGTGGGGGTTATGGCTGCTGGTTTGCAATACTGAGGCTGGAGTTGCATCATCCAGAGAGAACTGGGGTAGCAAACTCAGGGGTTATTTCTCAAGGAAATACCCTCAAGTCCCACCACACACAAGAGCTATGGCTCCTCAAACAGGCACCAGTTGTCCTTTACCATCTCTGGTGGAGGATTTGTTTGTAACTGTGACTCCTCCCTTCATAAGCAAATAAAGAAATGGTCAGAAATCTTCCAGGTGGGATCGTGGTTGCCCCATAACTTCAGTGGAACAGCCACCTACACAACCCCCCCAAGTGCTTTCACAGCCTTTCACACATCAGCCATCAACACAAGTGCTCTACAAACAACCAACACTGTTCCTCAGGCCAGTGGCTGGTTGCTCACCACAACATGTGACCTCTGCCCTTCCCTCATGTCCTGTGCCTCAGCTGAATACGACAGGGCACCTGCAGCAGATTTTGCTCTGAGCTGGGCAGGCATCCAAGCATTGGGAAATTCCTGTAGCTGGGTGTTGGGAAGCACCAAAGCAAAGGGACATGGAGCACTCCTCCTGCTTTGCCAGGCTCCTGCTCTAGCCTACAGCAGTTATTTCAGTCTCAGAGTTGACATTTAGCTTTTTAAACCCAACCAGTGCACAGACCCAAGGGGAGACCCATAAGATCTGAAGAGCAGTTGATTTTGGCCTGCAGATCAGTATGGAGGGATGGAATATGTGAACAGCAACAGAACATTCCCCACCTGAGTCCCTGGCTTTCTATAACACCCCACTGCACTGGGTCCCCTTTGGAGATCCCTGCACGTATCCAAGGAACAGCAGAGCCACACCTCTAGGGATAAATAAAGCTGACTGATTGATGCCCTACAACTGGATCCCAAAAGAGCAAGGCAGACATTGTCTTAATACAGGAAAAGCCATCAGATTTCAAAGCAAGAGCTTTAACTTCTGACTCTTTAAATGCTCATATCATTTACAGTCTGAATGGGGTTCTTGGGCAGTATCAGTTACATGGATTAGGAGCTGTAGAGGACATAAGTACAATTCCTCTTCCTGAGTTTTTTACAGCTTAATGGACAGGAAGCATTGTTGATGAGCCTCCAGCTTCTTACACTATGACCAGAATCTCCCCATCTTCCCTTTGTGCTTTTTTCTGTCCTAGAATCACTCTCAATTAACAGTACAAAAATAAAACCGATGTCATCCATCTCTCCTAAGCTGCACATGCATTATTCATCACCATGCCCTAATTGATTCTCTTATAACCATGAGCACTTCTGCACTTGGCTGTGTTCTTCTTGTCCAGCAGAGCACAATTTATGAAGTTTTATTCCACTTGGAAAAGGCACTTTCAAAGTGATACCTTCCATGACTTTTCTGATCAGAGCATCAAGTTTGATCTCAATGCATACAGACTTCAGTCCTGAGTTTTGTGCCCAGATAAAAGTGTCAATCAAGTAGCTCTGGTGCACTGATGCTCAGTGCCCTGACTGGGAGGTCAGTACTGTTCTGGATACTCTGGGCCTTCTTCCTCATAACAGGATCTATAAAAGAGGTAAAAGGGAAAATTTGAAAAGGACTCCACACCCCTGATTGAATGCTCTGAAACCTGTAACCTACAAAACACGTAGGGAGCTAAAATGCCCTCGCAACAGCTTTCCATGGAAGTTAGAGAAGCATCTTCTGAACTACTCAGCCAGAGGGCAAGACTCTCTGAAGGCTCCCTCTAGAGCAAGAGAAAAATACATATTCCATTTACATGAGGATAGCTCAGCTTTGCCTTCAGCACCCTGACACTAGAATACATCTGGAGTCTTTCATTCTAAGATTTGACCAGGATTTCTGGGAACTGAAAGCCTGTGACAGAATGCTTAGGAACAGCACATTTTTTCAAGGTGCAGTCCAGACACTCAGTGAGATAAGCAGGTCTGAATTTCACTCTGCAACCCAAGCAGATACAAGTCAGCATATGACACCCTATACAAAGCAATTAATAAATCAAACCTCACCATTGGCACAAGTGTGTTTGGTTTGATGGGACCATATATCACAGCAATTCCTTCTCAATTTCTTCTCTAGTGACAGCACAATTCCTCGTACTGGTGGATGTGCCTGTTCTTAGATCCTTCTCTTTCAAATGTGGGGTCCAACCTGTTAGTCAACTGCCACTGAAGAGACCCAGACATCAGTGTGCCATGGTGACACCACTTGTGCTCCCTGAAGACCTTCTGTGGCCAGGGTTGTCACACAGTGCTCTGCATCACACCACCATTCACCATTAACCACATCTGAGTTGTCTCCTTTTCCACATGCCTTTACTAGCCTCTGATATTCCTCATTTCTCTATTTGGTGTTTGTTCCAGATGCTATTCACTGGTCCCTTTGCTTGCTGCTGCACTGTTCCATTGTGAAAGAAAGGGGACACTCCAGGCAGTCCCTCGCGGGGAGCCCATCCCAGCTACAGGATGGGAAACCTGACGGTGCTGCCAAGCTGTTTTCATCCTGAGAGAAGGGCTCAAGCCGTCATGCAGGAGGAAGTGGAAAATGAGAAGCAGAAGTTCACTCAATTTCTAATATCACAAGGTATCATTGAGCTTTGTGCTGAAGGACTTGGTCAAGGAGTCACGAGGGAGCCACAACTCAGAGCAGCCTGCTCGGTTTGCGGTGCTCCAGCCGCACGGCATTTAATCAGTCACGGTATCCAGGCTGGATTTCACCTGCACTTCCACACTCAGCCTGCAGCCTCCTTCTTCCCCCGCTAGAAGGGGCTGAGAACCAGCCACGGCCGGGCAGGAACAAGGGAGCTTCGTCATGGCCAAGCTCAAGGCAAACCCCACCACACGAAACAACTGGAACACTTCCTCTGCCTGCTCTGCACTAGCCCAGTCCAGAAGAGATTCAGTGTCCCGACAAAGCAAGATCTCTCTGCTTTGGTTTCTTAACCCTATGAGGGTGAGCTGCTTTGGGGAGAATTTCAGTACTGAAACGCTGTAATGTCAGTGCATAACTCAGCACAGCACTGCTCCCTCGAAACACTCTTCAGCCTTCAACACTCCATTTTCAAACACTGGGTGCAGGAAGGCACCACTTCTTCCAGACGGAGCTGGAAGGGTTTATGGTTTTAGGAAAGTAAAGAAAATAGCAAGGATGTGATGACATAACAGGAGGAAGAAAGATCCAGACAGGGTGTTTTGCTCATAGAAGAGGCAGGTTTATACTTAAAGAACTGAAAGTAACAAGTTTACAAATGAATACAAGGCAGCGCCTTATTAGAAAAGGTCACACAGCTGCTCCTGGCAATCCCCAGAGCAGGGTGCTGGCTAAAACCAGGCTCACTCTGCTTAATCACCCACTCCAACAGTGATGTCTATGAGGCCAGCAGTGAACCCCCAGACACTCACAGTGCTCACACCTCCCACAGAGGGGGACAAAGTTAAACCCACAGCTCCAGCAGATGTAAATGCATCATTTAACTACCTTGTGATGGCCCATTAGCAAATTCACAGCAGGCAGCCCTTGGCTGGTCCTTATTAGGGGCACAACCAACTTTTACAACACTCCAAGGAGACAAGGCAAACTCCTGCCAAGAGACAGCTGGGTCACAGACCTGCGGGTGGCTGCTGTTCACTCTGCTTTTGCCTATAGCCAGCTCTACTTTTCTGCCATTAGCTGTGGGAAGATGAGACAATGCTCAACCAATGTGAGCAGGTTTTTACTGCCAGTGCTCTGCCAATACCTCCTTTTCAATGCTGCAGTGAACTTTTTCCTGAGGAATTAACTTTGATAACAGTTCATACAAGGAGGTTTTCCCCTGTGTGACGACACTGTCCCTGTTGGGCTGCAGATGTCAGGGCCATAGTGTCCCTAATGCTCTGACCAGCCTCATCTGGGACTTCCACCCTCACACCCAGCCCTGCTCATGAGCAGAGGGGCTCAATTCAAACCCAGCTCTGGGCACTTAGTCTTGGTCTATGCCTGCTTTATTTTGCTGGGTCTGGGCTGCAGTCTGCTTTTGCCCCCTTAACTTTCACTGTGCCTTATTGCCATGAGCTTCTCTGGTGACCTGGATCCTTCGTGATGCTGCTTGCTGTTCCTCAGCCTGCCTGGCTTTTCTGACTCTGGTGTTGTGGTGCAAGCACTGACTGGGGAGACTCCTGTCCTGCTGCTCCTGGGATTCCCCTGGTTCCTGGGTTCTGGTCCCTTTAAAGAGCAGCAGGAATTTGCTATTGATGGAGAAGTGAGGGACTATTCAGCCTCTACTCTTTTCCCCATGTTTAAACCTGCTGACCTTCACCCTCAGAGTGTGTGTTGATGAAAATCCTGGGGCTTTATCAGGGACAGGGAGGAAGGCTATAGATTTCTTCAGACAGTGAGATTTTTTTTTTTTTTTTTTTTGTTTTGCTCATTTTACAACTGCATTTTAATTGATTAGCCTGAAATTTATCCTTACACAAGGGTGGCACAAAAAGGAGGGTTTTTTAGGAGATGAGAAGGATATGTGCAATTAAATGACTAATAATAAAAGACATTTTGGTTTTGAGTAGATATGCAACAGACATAAGGACTATGAATGGATTATCAGGGTTTGGGAAGAGAATTTAGTACACTTTCATATTAATGCTGGTAAGACCTACATTTTTTTCCTCAATCTGTAGACTCATCCAGGATTTATTATTAATCTGCAGCCATAAAACAAGGTAGAGAACTTTTCTTTGCTTTTCAATACGCTTTCTACTCTCTGTTCCTCATATAGGAGCTAATCTTTTGTTTATTAGAACAGTTGTAATCACTGCAAATTCTTTAAGCAGCCCATATGTAGGGGTTGGTGTTGATTTCACTTTTCATTTATTAGCAGTAACGCTTCTTTTTAGTATCATAATCTTGAAACAATGTACCACATAAGACTCCTTGGTCACACACATGATTGTTAAGGCAGAGGGGTACCAGAGCTGCTCTTTCCCTACGCTGCCCTGGTATCCAAGGCTGGCTCCCACCTGGATCCCTGCAGCCATTGCCCACTATCCACCACGCAGAGCCAGCTGTTCTAGAAGGATGTAATCATACCAATGGCAAAAACTGGTGTGCTTGAAAGGCACAAATCATTATGCTGCTCATCCCAGCACCTCTTGTGTTTGGGAGGGGTTCTTCAGCAGTTATTTCTGCTTCTTCACTCAGTGGGAATACACTGGTGTAATTCAGTGCTCTCTGCAGCCTGCTGTCTTGCAGTGGCTGGTATCTGAGTTTTGAAATAGGCAAACACCATTGTAGTTTGTCTTTCCTCCACAACAGGTGAATTCACTCATTTGAAAAGCAGCCCCTGAACAACAACTGTTTAAACTTTAAAATTTTCTCTTTCATTGACTCTTCTGGCTTTACAGTTGTTTCTGAGGTTTAGGAGCTCAAGGAAGTTTCTGTTTCAGAAGCACATTTTCATTCCTTCAAGGCTCAATCTCTGGGGCATGACTTAACTAGATAATTTTGATGGTGGATGTATTTAAGTAGGGAACTTATGGAACTGTACGTATGAAGGAGGTAATTTGGGGCTGCCTGTATGAATAAAATGTCCTGATACATAAAATGAGAAGCAACATTAACATGTGATTTCTTCACCTGCATGGCTGGAGCTATGGTCAATGACCTTCCTTGCTCAAATACAAGACCTGCCAGCTAGGCCAATGCAGCAGGAAGGGGAGGACGATGCAATCAAGAGGCTGGACAATTATTTTTGGAAACTTACTGTTTACAGATCAAAATAGCAGTTAAGGTGACAACATATCTGTTGTAAGAGCTTTGGAAACTGTACTGGGCTCCCTTTCAGGGAGCTCTTCATAACCAAAGGGTTATGAAACATCAAATTGTTATTTTTATAGTGCAGGGACATGTGTCCAGTGTGTGGGGAATCAAGACTCAGGTCCTTCCCTTTCTCCAGCTTCTGGTAGAGGAAGCAGCCTCTGGGATTCCCCCCATCACCCTGTGTGGTGACCCAGCACAGGACCCATGGACATGTCCAAATACAGTCTTTTTGATTTGCAGCTGCTTCCTTGCCCCTAACTACTCACCTTATGGCCCTGGTAAGGACAAAATGGGAAGCAAATTGAGCCATACAGTTTGTATTCCTGTCTGCACGCTGGTCTAGACCAAAGGATGGTTTTGAAAAAGACTAATTTGCTGAAGTTAATTGGCATTAGGAGAAGGAAGGTATCAGTAACAGCTTTATTTTATCAAAAATAACTACAAAAATAACTACAAAAAAGAAGCAAATTAATCAGCAAAGCGTCCTCACTGCAGCCAAGCTGCACACACCCATGGAGAGGGGTTGTTAAAGGCAGCTGAGCCTGCAAACCCTGCATAGCAACCAGAATTACGTGAAGTATTAGGGCAAAATTAAAGGAAAACCACAGAAGAAGGCAGACAGCAGCAGGACTGTAGATGCAGAGGGTCAGAAACCAGCCAAGTGATAGGAGTGAAGTTTATCCAGACATATTTGTGTGTACCTGCCACCAACTTCCACAGCCCTGGTGTGCTTTGCCATGGAGTCACAAATGGACAGGATGTGGGCAGAGGAGCTGACAGCCCTGCTCGCTCCTTTGCACAGCCCCGTGCTCCACAGCAGTGAAGAGCAGTGGGCAGAGCAGGTTTTTCCACTGATAGAGACTCCTGGAAGATCAGTAGCCAGAGGAGGTGTTTTGGCACATCTGCTGGCAGATGGCTGGAGGCAGGGACGCTGGCTTTTGGGATGCCTCAATGTTATCAGATCTGTGCCTCTCTCAGGGCTTTACAGGAGAATTGCAGAGCTCTTCAGCTGTTTCAGGCTGGAGATAATTCCACAGCACACAAGCTTGTTTTTCTTAGTCATCTTTCATTTTCTTAGTCATTTTCAGCTAGTCCACACCCTGGATTTAAAATTGCTTGTGTACAGTCTGGATGCAGAGCTGAACAGGAATGGATTGCTCCCAGCTGGTGTCTGCGTGGGAAGGAGACTGCTGAATTCCCAGGAGACGTTTGGGACATGAGTACTCCCAGCAACTCCCCAGCATCAAGTGATTTGAGATGGGATGAGAGGCACAGACCAGAACTAGCAGACCTGGAAGCTGTGGCTGCAGCTGAAGCACAGGGTGAAGTCAGAGACCTTCCAGAAAAAAAAGCTCAGGGGTGTGGATGCTGCACCTGACACTTACATGGGGAAGAGGGGAGCTACAGCCCTCCCTCCAGCAAATCCTCCTCAGCCAGTGCTGAATCCCTCCTGGGGGTTATTCCTAACTGAGCAAACCCCCCTGCCTCAGACACTGTTTCCTTAGGAAGGAAGATACAAGCTCTGGAATTTGATAGTGTCTGCAGGGTGACGTATTCTCCTGTGTGCACAGGATAAGGGGTACAACTCCACCAACTACGAAATCTATGTGTTACTAAAGTCTTGGCAAAGGTTCAGCCAGAGAGGACCAAAAGAGAAAAGCTGCATTAAAAATAGGAGCAAAAACTTTCCTTTGTAAGTGTGGGATGTCTGCAACTAGTCCAGCAAGACAAAAGGTTTTGTGAACCTGCCTCGAAGAAGCTGCTTTCTTCCTCCTCCTTTCCCATTTTCCAAGGCATTGGGAGAGTGATGCTGATCAAGTCCAGGCAAAGAGGGAACTAGTTCAGAAGAGCTGGAGCTGTGAGACCTCAGCACTCCCTTTTCTGTTTGTGAAAGGGAGAGATGTGGAGTTGCATGGTTGGATCTGGAAATGTTGCTCTAAAGCAAACACTGAATAGTCACCATCTGGATGGTGGGTAACCGCAGCTTGCTTGTAAAACTTTTCACAGCAGGCAATGTTGTTCCCTGGAGCTCTCCCCTGGGGATCCATCTTCCGGGGGATTCTCTCCTTGCCCATGGCAGTTTTCTGTACCCCAGGAGAATGTAACAGTAGTTAACAGTAAGCTGTGGGAGGAGGCTGTGTCTCAAAGAGCTCATCTGGCCTGGTGCACCTCTCTGCTACAAAACAGGCTGGGAACAATCCCAGCCAGCCTGCTGGGAGAGGCTGGGATGAAGAGAATTCAAAATGTCTATGGTGAAATCTGGCCTTTATTATCCTAGTCACTAACATCCCACATATTTCAAGGAGACCAGCATTTTACTCCCACAATCCAAAGACAAAGCAAAATAAATCTTGGTAGTCTCAGCCACAGTGCAAAACTCTGATTTATAGAAAATAGCATCCTAGCCTTGAAGAGAGGCTAAACACGCCTCCTTCTTCCTTCCTGGCTTAAAGCTTTGCATCCCTATTGCTAAAATCTCCCGTGAGTTCTGCTGTCCAAACAGCCTGTAAAAGCTATAAACATCTCTCATTGTGTCCTCCCATCTTTTTAACTTCTCTTCAGGCTAAAGCATTGTTTTCCTTGCAGACTACACTGAAGACTGCTGCCCAGGTACTGCATTAAATGTAATGAAATTATGATAAGCACGCAAATGTTACATTAAACACAAATATAGACTGTGAAATAAGATAATACAGGGAAAATTCCTGTTGATCCTATCCACTTGTACTGGGGATTTGGTGTGTCCAATAACTGAAAATTATCTTTTTTTCTCTGGAGAAGACTTGATGAAAAGCGAGGCAAGATAAAAAAGTCTTGGGGAAAAAAAAAATCTTAATTGGGGTATGCCAAAATGATTCCTCCAAAATGTCCCTATTTCATAATTAGTAGCTTTTAATTGCAATTTAACAATCATATTGCAGCAGGTAGAGACAGACACGTTGCTGTAAATGCAAACTGCAATACTGTGAATCAAGTGCACTCCCAGGCCGTGAATGGTGTTCACTTCTCTATAACTGCTGACTGATGACATTGGTTTTTGATAGTTTGTTGTTCTTTTGTGCCCAGAAGTGATAACAATGTGTCTTTCTCAGAAATCTCTCACATCACAGGGAGGGGGGTGTGTGTGTTACACGTATGCCTGGTGTTCAAACTGAATGGTATGCAGAGCTTTGCATCACCCATTTATTGTCATTTGCAGCCACCATTGCACATCTGAGCTGCCCTTAAACCCCAGCTCCAGAAGCAGAGAGGACATTCAGGTATTCTTCTGGTTATCATTTAGCAATGCTGGTTTTAGAATAAGGATAAGGATGCAGCACTTACCTACAGCCCAAAAGGAATAGACTACTTTATAAAATACCCTGCACTCCTATAAATGCAACTAGATGTTCACAAACAAGGCTCCCTGGAGACCAAAGCCCATGAGTATGTCCCTGCAGTTGCTAACAGTGTGCTGTGCCCTGGGGGGCAGTGGGATTTTTCTCCTTTGTGGGTTGGCATCCAATTTGGTTCCTAAAAATTCAGTGTTTTCCCTTCCTCTGTATTGTCAGGTGCTTCTGATTTATTTGGGTAAAGAAAATTTATGAAGCTTCATTCTTGCTCTATTCCCTCTCCACTGACTGGGGTTATGAAGCTCCTGGAAGGAAGAAAAGACACTCTCATCTACATGAGGGAACTAGTGGAAGAGGGAAGAGCCTCGAGCTGGTGCTGCTGTCTAGTTGTGGCACTTTGAGTTCAGCAGCAGAACCAGAACTTTGTTAAGTCACCACGATGTCAGAGGTCTGGATCGTGCCCCAAGGCCCACCTGCATTCCAAGGTACCTGGGCTTGGAGGTGCTCAGTGTTTCAGGAAGCTGCCCTCAAATATCCCTGTCCCAGAGTTTTTCTGGGGCTGCAGAAGCTGTTCAGGATCAGGGCAGCACAGAGAGAGGTGTTGCCAGAGGAAGTCATTCCTTCTGGGTGAAAAGACATGACCTATTTCATGGCAGAGGAAAACTTAGGGCAAGAGTCCCGGGTGAATCCCAGCACAGACTCCCTCAGCTTTACCTCATTTCAGGTGGGGATTTTCCCCATGTCAAACACTGTTGGATGCTCTATGCTGCTAAGAGAGCTTCAGAGCTTTTTCCTAAGTGTGGCTGACTGTGAGAGCCAAGTGCTCAGACTTTACAGTGCTCCAGGCCCCATGTTTGGGCAGTGCCTGCAGTGGGGCCACGCTGAGAGTCAATATCTGTGGAGCTCCCAGAGCCATAAGCACCACCATGGACAAGCCAAAAATTAGGATTGCCAGGACATGCTGCATATGACAAACTCTACACAGTTGTTATTAAGACCCTTGGTGGAATCATTCTGTAATAAAACAACTCATTAATACAAAATTAACATCTGCACACATGCCTGCCACCATTATAGCCCACTTTCACCACTTTGCTTATTGTTTCCATGTGCATCAAAAACTGAGACAGAAATGCACTTGACCTAATTAACTCCTATAGAGAGATGTCATGAAGAAAGCAGATATAAAATCTGCACTTAAGGCCTGATAAAAAGGAGAAAAAAAAAGAAAAACCAGAAAAAAACAAAACAAACCCCACCCTCCTCTTAAAAAGGCTAGTTGTCTTAAAATGGTACTTTTCCTTGGTTCTGTTTAGTCTTTGTTTTTTAAAGCTGCTATTGCTACAAGTAATCCCTAAGATCCTTGTTGTTGGAAAACATAAGGAAGAATTTGTTTGTATTCCCAGTGTGTGTCTTGCAGGCATTTCACAGCGTGCCGTGCATAGTCTTTTCTTTCTTCCTTCTGTATGAAGAGTTTTCTTTGCTGGTTGTTTCCTAGAGTAACAAAACAGATAAAAAAAAGGAAAACCCTTGTTAAACCACAAAAAATAGCAAGGGATTTTGTGTAGTGCCTGAAATGAACTTTTAACATTCCCAGTCAGAGAGATGAGTTTAGTTAGGAAATTATGTCTTGTTGCCATGATGCTACGTTCTGTGTACTGTCTCCCACTTTTCTCATGTTCTCCCTTACATATTCTCTGTGCATGGTTTATCTGTGTGCTTCCAGTCTCCCAAAGGCTTTTTCCTTTCATAGCTTCATACCGCTGGATAGCTCATATATCACAAGACACACCAATAATCCCATTTTTCAGTAATTTGGGAGAAAGGAGAGGTATGAAAATCTGCTTGAAGTTGCTGGGTGTATGTGAGAAGCTGAGCACAAAGCTCTGAGCAAGACTGCAGTAGCAGCATGGTCAGGATTTGGGGGCCATGTTGCTGAAAGCAAGAGGTGTATGGCAGTGTATACTTCATGCAACACTGATCACTTTGTACTATTTAACTTTTTTGTTGACTTTCAGCCTGCAAACGCAGATGTGCTGTCACTCAGATGCTCAGCTAGGCAGAGTTATGTGCTCTTGGCATCACACTGAGTGTCTGAATGGAGTGTTTTGGCACCAGCCTGATTGGAAGAGAGCTTTTTGCCTGCTCATGTTCTCATTAGTATCTGAGCTGATGAACGACATTCTTCTGCATTTCCATGTTCCTAGATATAGATCTGGCTTCTCTCTTCAGTCTGGGTTAAATGCTCAGGGGGAGCTGGCTGGGGAGCCTGTGTCTGCACTGCTGAATCCATGCAAACACCGGGAGAGCCTGGGGAGCAGCCTGCCTGATGGCAAGTCCTGCAGATCCTGTGAGTGTCCAGAAGAGTTAGTGCACGTGGCCGTGGTGAGGTCCTTGATGCTTTCGTGAGTGAATTGCTTCTACTGATCTACAGTAGTACAGCAAGACACAATGGTAGCTCAGCCACTGCCAAAATGTAGTCTCTCCCCGGCCCCTCCTCATAAATAGCTTAGCTGGTTTTAGTTTGTGTTGCTGCTTTAGCTCCAGCCCAGAGAAAACCTGCCCCAGAAGCGTTGCTATCACTCTCCTATCACTCTTTCCTCTCCCCACAAGCAACCACCCTTGAAATCCTTTTCCACTAGGTGCCATCAGCCTGCTGTCACTGTTTCCCTCTGTCTTCGTATCTCTGTGAGAAACTTCTCCTTGAGCTTTGCTTGGCCTTTTCTGCTGGAAGGAAACCCCAAATGCTCTCTCCACACACAAGAGCAGGCATAATTCTCAGAAAAGGTGGCAACTGCATTCCCTGGATCAGCGCCCGCCTCTGCTGCCCTCCGTGTTTCCTCTTTGCATTCCATTGATGAGCGAGCCTCCCTTGCCTTTCCCACCGTCACTCAGAAATAGCAAAGGAGCACAGGCAGAATTCGACTGAGTGAACACATTTTGCCTGCCCTTTTACATTTGATGTCTCTCTCCAGTTGTTGGGTGGTTTTGCTCTGTGTGTGTGAGCACACAGATGGCTCCTCTAAGCTTAATTTTTGCTTTGGGCTATTTTGAGCTTTTTCCTCTCCTCCCGAGGACGTTGGTGTGGTGCGATGATGCCGGTGTGCCACCTAGTGATTGAACTGTTCCCTTGTCGCACATCATTTATCGGAACACCCAGTGCACGTATTCTGGTCCCATTTGCCCACGGTCACCTGGATCGCAGGTAACCTGTGGCAAAGCCTGCAGCCCCTTTGCTCTGCTCAGTCTCTCCAGGCAGAGGGGATCCCACTGAACTGCTTTTCCCTGCTTTTTTCACTTTGTACCTTTTTTTTTTTCTCCCTTTGTACCTCTTTCTACTGCATTATCTTCAGCCTCTGTGATGTGGGCAAGAAATGGGAGATCATTTGAGGGGTGCTGGCTGCCAGCTTGCAGGTCGCCCATGGCCATAATCTAATCCATCAGGCAATATTTTTTACAACGTGAAAATTTAGCCGTAGATACATGCCAATCAGATGCTCTGGGGGAGTCTCGACAGTGTTTAAAGCCCTTTAGGCGTGAGGGGTATCATTGCAGATATTTATTTGCTTCACACCTCATAAAACCACTTCTGAACTATTTGGGCAAATCCAGGCTGGGAGAGCAATAGATGGTCCTAGGGCTGGAACTGAGGCGGTTTTTTTCAGGGTTTTGTGCCTGCTGCCCTCTTCCCAGAGGCACACAGGAGACTGGCAGGGTGGAAGGGGGAGGGCACTCGGCAGAGCAGTGCACCACAGCCCGCTGGCCTCCTCTGCTGCCCTGGCAGAGGAGCTCTGCTCCCAGGTGCAGCTCCCCAGACGTCTGACCTCCCACCTGGTTCTGCAGTCCCCCGGGGCATGGGCGTTGCACAGAAACACCCGTCAGTTTACAGGCAGCTGAGCAGGGCAGGTTCAGACCCTCCCAAAGGCTCAGGTCCCAGCATTGTACCCTTCCCTGGATGCTGCTGGGAAATCTAGCCGGGTGCTGGGTGCAGTTGCAGCTGCAGGGTGATACAGAGTGCTGGGAAGGGACTGAACTCTATTCTGGGCTCACTGCTCACCTGCTATGAGTCACACAGCAAAATTGTGCTGCAGAGGCTGCTACTGCTGGGTCAGTAACCACTGTCACAGCTGCCCTTCAACAGGAGCTCAGTCGCAGGGAGAAACACGGTGACAAACAAACTGAGTCCCACAAGAGGATGGGGTAATTAATGAAAGATTAAGTGTAGGAAGTCAACAAACTTTATCACTGTAGATCTGTGTTGGAGGTCAAGGTGAGCAATTAACACTCCTAAAAGCCTAAAGAATCCATCCTCTCCTCGTAGGGCAGCTGTGGTGAGGCGTCTCTGCCTGTTGTGATTTTTTTGATAATGACCTTTTTCTCAGTCTCAGAGTGAAGATCTGTTCAGGCAGAAGATGAAGCTACAGCCTGGAGCCTGGGTCTGGGGCTCTCTGCCTTTGCCAGCAGCTGTGAGAGATGAAGCATCCTGGACAATTTTCCACCCCTAGCTGTACTCAAGGCATCCTTTGGAAACACAATTTGTGTCTTCCTGGCTTCTCCCACAGTGCTGTTCCTCCTCTGATCCCACAGCTAACTGTCCTTAAGTCTAGAAGTTTATAAGGGCCTCATGAAATGGCCCTGGTAAACCACAGTATTGTGAGGTGATCTGGGATGTGGCAGCAATGGGGAGAAGTGGTTACTTTGTTCAAGGAACCTCAAACTGTGATCCAACCATAAGTCACTGCTACTATCAGTTGCCCATCCTGTGGAATATGTTGTTCTTCTGGAGGGGGACCTCATGGAGCTGAAACTTCCCTTCCTTGCACACCACAGGCTTCTCTCTCAGCTACAAGATCCCACAGGGCAAGAGGTGCCAGCTCCCTGCTGACCTCTCATTTTTATTGCTCTGCAATCCACGGCCATATTTTGCCTTTGTTTTGTGGTTTTTTTCCCTTCAATTGCATCATTAAGGTGAAGTGTTGCTGTGAGGGTGGGGGCTTACTCACTGCATCCAGTGCTGCAAGATTCCCACTGTTGCACTCATTATCCTGGAGTTAATCAAGACTGACAGTCAAATGTTGTAAGTGTGGTAGCAGAATCTCTACCTGTGCAAACACTGCCCGGGGCAGGGATTTATGCTGTTGCAGTGCAAGAAAGTGGATTAATGTGGACACTGTGGGGCATCTTAGATAGGAATGGTGCTTATGAAGATTTTCCTTGAGAGGGAGGGCCCTCTTTCCCCTTATTTACTCATTTTTTTATTCATATTTTTTCTTCTATGGGAAAGGCTTCTGCCAGTACCTGGGCAATTACTAGAGCACAGCAGCATAAACTGGGATTTCATTGCTTTCATGCTGTCTTGTTCCTGACAGGTGAGCCAGCAGGATTCCCACCTGCCCTGTGGGAAACAAGAACGTTGGACTGAATCTTTCTCAAATATCTTTGAGGTGTGGAAATGCAGGAACTGGAGGCCTGAGCATTCCAGGCAGTTTGTAGAGAAGGCTGTGGCAGAGCCAGGGGCTGGCTGCAAGCTGTGCCCTGTGCGAGCAACGTGCCAGGCTCTGGCAATGAGCAGCAGGCTCCGAATCCCCTCACCTGCTCAGGTGAGCTGGGAACTGAACACCAGTTTCTCTGAGAAGAGATCCTTTCTCCAGTGCACCATAGACATGGCAGGAACTGGAAACCCTAATTTTACTCTTGGCCCTTTGAAGGTGGGGATGGGGGGTGGGAATGCTGACCTCTGCAGCTCCTCCTGAACAGCCCCATGGCTGCCTCGAGGCTCCCAGGTGACTTGCAGAGCAGGGGAAAGAAAGTGCAGCTGTGGATGTGATGATCTTCCCTGGATAATAACGCTGCAGGCAGGTCTGATACTTTTGATGCTCCAACCAGCCCGGAGGGCCTGGGTGAGCAGGATGCTTTTCCAGATGTTCCTTCCCCTCAGCAATGGTAACTTTGCTGAGAGCACGTGGATCTTCTCCATGGGTAACTTGATACAGCGGGGCAAGGGACCGTGCAGAGGAACAGTTCATTACCACTGTAAAAGCACACGAGAGCAGGGATATTCCCACTGTGGAACCAACAGACAAAGAAAAGCAATCCCAGAGGAACAGAAGACTTTGCATGTGGAAGGCACGCAGGGATGGGGCTATACAGTGCTGAAGGGTTTCTTTGCACACAGACTCTCACCGCAGGCAGGTGCATGACTTCTCCTTCAGCGACAGAGGGAAGGGCTGGGAAGCAGATGAGCTCTGCGGAGCTCATAATGAGCAGCTGTAGGAAGGGTGGGAACGTGGGAAGAGGAGCTTTCCTGAGACACTCAGGAGACTCCTCTCCTCCTTTGTTATGGTCCAGGGCAGAGATGGAGGTGGGTGTTCAGTTCCGCTGTGGGGTTTAACGACAGCTGCCAAAATCAGCCCTCGTTTAAGTGTGGAGAAGCAGGACGATGCTCCTTCCTGTGTTGGAAATAAGAGGAGGAATCACTCTGGAGGAGCCGGCGCGCTCGGCATCTGAGCTCTCCTGCAAGCTACCCTCCCTCTGAAACACCTCGCTGTCCAGTTGGGGGTGAACAACACAGCGAACAACGTTCAGCCCTAAGAAAGGAGGAGCAGCCGCAGCTGGTGATGGTCCCGCCGTGGGGCTGGACGGCGGATGGCGGCGTGCCCAGCAACACGCCGTTATCGGGGCGGACACGCAGGTATCGGCGCCGACAGCTGCTGCTCCGCGGCTCCTCCGAGTCACGCCGGGCCGCGGAGCCAACAGCCTCGCCCCTGTCCCGGGAGAGCGCCTGGTAGAGCACCAACGCCTCCGCCCGGAGCCACCACACTGGGCAATGGCGGCGCCCACCGGGAACTACAGCTCCCAGCACCCCCTGCGGCGGCCGCTCCTGGGGGGCGCATGCGCCCCGCGCGAACTCCCTTTCCCGGCAGGCCGGCTGAGAGCNGCCCCCTGCGCCGGGCTCTTCCTCCTGCGCCGCGCCCGCTCGGGCGGGAGGCTCTCTGGTTCCTAGCTCCCCCACTCTGGTCTCTGCCGGCCTCTACACGTTGGGGCCGCCCGTGCGTCCCGCCGAGGCGGGCAGTGCGGGACCCCGCGGGAGCTGTCACCGGCCCCCCCCGCGAGGTGCGGCCCGCGTGTTTCCCCTTGCAGCCGCGCGAAGAGGAATTGGTGTTGAAACGGAGCGGGGCTTTTTTTTTTTCTTATTTTGTAGACAGCAGAAGTTTGTTCCTCTTTTTTTGGCTTGTCCTGCTAGATCAGAACGTAGTGCTAAGTTTGTTTTGTAAAAGGAGAAGTTCCAGAAAACTGAATAACCTTGTGGTTTTCCCTGTCCTTAAAATGCCTTAATAAAAACCAACCAACCAAACAAAAAACCTCAACAACCGGGTTTTTAAACAAATACTTAAAAGCAACAATAGGGATATAATCAGTATAACAGCCCATTTGGAGCTCTTTTAAACAAGAAGTTGAACAAATGTAGACTTCCCTCAGTGTAGGACACCAAACCACGTTTTTCTGCTCCAGAGATTGTGAGGCTTTTCTTACTCAGTGGTATTTTATTTCCACAAGTGAAGTTCAGTGTTGACGGTTTGTGATACTTTAACTTCCACGTGATTATTTCAGGCTCAACAGGTTTAGACAAATACCTGTCAGGTGCCTCATCTCTTTAAAAGATACTTGTGATCTGAGGGAGAATTTTATTTTTTCTTAAAGTAAGGAATTCTTTGTGTTAAAGCACTAGTATGAAAGAACCTACAAATGTACTGCTCAGCTTTGCTGGATAATTAATTAGATTCCAACTCATTAGTGGTGTTGCATTATTACGTTAGTCTTCCCTACATTTTGTCCTCAGCCATACTTAGAATCAAGTTTGGGAGCAATGTCAAACTGGACTATTTAAGCTGGCCCAAAGTGCAGCTATTAGAATTTGAGTTGCCCCTATGCATATGGAATTACAAATCTTCTTGGAATTTTTGCCCATTAATTTAATGTGCACGTTAGTTTAAATGTGTAATCTTCCTACAAAGTTGATCATAATGGTGGTTTTCAGGATATTTTTTTTTTTGCTTGAGGTATAATTTTTGGTTTTATTATGTAGCTCATTCATTTTGCATTTAAATTGCTAAGTTAGTCCTTTTGCATAATTTCCCAAATAACCAAACTGTTGGTTTTCAGATTTTACAAGTATCTTTATATTCACTGAGAGGTTTCATGCTTTACAATGTTTGTCTGTGGGAAGTCAGTGTGTTCAGAACATGCTGATGCTTTCCCTGAGCACAGTATCAGTCAGGGAATGAGCTGTAGTGGTGCTGCAGTTGGTGTGAGGCTCCAGTGGACAGAAGGGTGGAGCTGAATTGCTCCAGCTGTTCCAGGCACTCAGTCAAGGTTTGTGGTTAGAGGTCACTGGAATTTTATTTCCTCGCTGTTCAGAGGTGTCTCACTAAGGTGACTCAAGCACTGAAGTGTCTGAGGTTTCAAAAACTTGGGAGTACCTTGAGGAATCTGTGTCTCAATACTCTTTGGGTTTCCCTTTTATGTCACATTCTTACAGCTAAGCTCAGAAGAGTGAAGTGCCCATGAAGCCTTTGCTGTGGCCCAGCAATACCAGGTGGTGTTTGACATGAAACCAATCCCATGTGCCCCAAGCACAGTGTGCTGCAACAGCCACATCTGGGTTTGCAATGGCAGTGGCCACCATGCTAGTTGAGACTGCAAATATTTGTCTTTCAAAGTCAAATCCTTTGAGTAAGTGCTTTATGTTTTGTTAACATTGATTCTAAATACATTGTGGCAGCAGCACTGTTTGGGAAAAATTCCCATTCCTTATTGGATGTTCAAACTGAAATCTGTAGTAGGCTGTGATTTTCAGAACTCATTAAGAGAAAAAAATTACATCCCCCTCCCCCTCCCCTCCCCCAATTTAAATCTGATCGGTTTTGCTGGTTCTTGGAGAGCAATTTAAGACGGAATTTTTTCAGCAACTTGTTCAAGGGAAATAGTAAAAGTCAGAGCTGTTCTCCCAGGTTCCCTCTCCATCAGGCCAGGTGTCTTGCTGACAGTTGCAGGTTAGTTCATAGCATTTATGTTCTTGTCTTCTCCGCAGAGCTCTTCACTTTGATTTAGGATGGAATTCTTGAAAAAAGCGAGCACAGTAGGAATCTCTGTGGTGCCATCTAAAATAATTGTATTTATTTGAATAGATTGGAAGGGATAAGCCAAGCCTGTGGAAGGGAGGAGATGCCTTAGCAAGACATTCATTGTCACTGCTGTGTCCCAGTAGAAAGGGTGGTATTTCTATGTTATAACTTCATTTCAGGAAAACAGCTCTCTGTCAGCACCAGTTATTTAGACCAATAATGAGCTTTATTGAGGCAATACTCCAGGTTTTAGAGATAGCTGGGATTTTTCACTTGATTTTGGTATAGCACAAGGTGTCCCAGAGGGCAGTGAGCAGTTCTGTGGTCTTCCTAGCTGGGACTTTGTTGACCTGTTGCAGATATTGCTGGACCTTTTCTGTTTTCCAACAGGAACAGTTAAGGGTTGTAAGAGGAAGTAAATTGTTTTCCAGATTGCAGGAGAGCCTGCACAGGCCCTTTACAAACTCTGAGGTCACAGGGCCCTTTTTGCTGTATCCCTTGAGTACAGAATAAAGGTGGGGATGTCTGGAATGGTTGAATGTGGGTTGTTACAGCACTTGTGTTCTGAGGCCCAGAGTGGATTTGTCTGAATGTTTCTGTGATATTTAAAAGCTCTGAAGAGCTGCTGGCAAGTGGTGTTCAGTTAATGAAAAAGGAAATGGAGCTTTATGAGCTTGGAGCAGTTTTTATTTTCCAAGGTGTTTCGGGAGTGTGTGTGTATATACAATCTCATTATATTTTTGCCTGCATCTAGGTAGTGTTTCTTCCTAAGTAATTTTTGCATTTGCATTGAGTTTCCTGATGTAGTTCTGAAATGAATGAATGAATGAATGATGAGTGCCCTAGATAAAATCATAATTACTTGCGAATTAGGAAACATCATCTTTCTTCATGCTTAGGTAGTTTTTTTTGTTAGCATATGCCCACTTCATATAGTACTTAACAAAATGGTGTTCTTGTAGTTGCAGGTTTATCTTTTCATAGTCTTTGGGTGATGATTTTTGTGCAGTTTCTGCCAGTTTAATCTTCAGCCAGTGTTCTTAACTTCATGTTTCCCATTTGACTAACCAGTCACAGTACATTAAATTCAGAAGCACCTACGAGACAAGAGGTAGAACTGTAGGACTGTTCATCCATTCCCTGAGTGAGGAAAAGTTTTAAACCAATTGGAGGTGTCCAGCACACAGTTCAATTGTGGGGATGTTTTTCAGAGACAACTTGGGCTATAAATGCATATGTATTCTGTGCTATGGCTGCCTTTAGAGTCTGTCATTTGACTGACTGCTGAACATGTATTTCAGGGGTTGATGTGTATGTCACTGTCTTAAACACTTCTGTATTTAACACTGGTTTGAAAACTTCTTTCTCTGGGTCAGTTATGACAAATGGGTATTTAATCTCATGAGAGATGGATATTGGCTATATTATGGCTAATGAAATGCTGAAAATCTTTGTGTGTTTTTGGATGTGAAGAAATCTGATTTGCTTTGTGTACTCTCCCCTACCGCCTATACAAAGTCAGTTTATAAATTAGCTTTGGGTATTCCTTCCTCCAGAAATTGCAACTCTTCACAGCAATCACAGTCTGTCAGGTTGGAAACTAGGGGCATGGCAGTATCTTGAGACAGATTTTGTTCTAGTTTAAGCTGTTAATATTTCTAGTAGGTTTTTATCAGATCTACAAAAGCTGACACCTGGAAATTTAAAGGCTTAAACAGAACCTACAGTGATAGTTCCCCTCATTAAATGGTACTTCAACAAGTCACTCAATGCTGTAGGAGTGTCTCACTTTTGAGGATAGGAAGATAAATCTTCTGTCAGCTGTTGTCATGCAAGTAAAGGCTGATAAATCTGAAGTAATTGCTCCAGTGCTCCTTCCTGTGATCATCCTTCCTTCCTCCTGGAGCCACTGGCTGTTCGTGGAAGCCCTGAATGAGCGGTGCCGGGCTCTTTGCCACCGCGGCTGTCCTGGGGCTGCTCCCACTGCCCGCAGCGCTCGGGGGCTGCCTCTGCTCCTCAGCACTGTGGGCCCGAGGAGTTTGTTGGCAGCTCCACCGCTGGCTGCAGAGCATTAAACTGTGATAACGACACTGATCACAGTCTTGCTGCCCTGGCTGGGTTGGTTCTTGAGTAAATCACCACAAAGGGTAGCTAAGGTCTGCTCCTGGAGTTGAGGTAGAGCTTTTAAAAGGCTCAGGCAGTGAACACAGCTGTGGTGAGCTGTGCATTCCAACCAGCCTGGTCAGGGCTGGGAAGCACCAGTCAGGGCTTGTGTTCAGAGATGCACATGTTCTTTAGTCTGCAGGCAAAGGACAAGAAAGAAACTTTCACATTTGAAAGCATTGTTCTGTCACTTTATCTTCTCACTCCTTTTTGCTGAGTATTATTTGCCTCTTTCAAATGACTTGTAATATTTGATTTAGATTGTTTCAAAGAATACAGTAAAAGAGTGGGATTTCCTCCTCATTTTTTATGCCTTTTTTTTTCCTGGTTGTTACCTCTGCCTTAGGCTAAGCCATGACTTCAGGATCTGGGCATGTGGACTCCAAGGCTGAGCTCACTACTTTGCTTGAGCAATGGGAGAAAGAACATGGCAGCGGGCAAGACATGGTCCCTATTCTCACCAGGTAAGATCTATTAAGCAAATCCCTAAAGCTGAATAGCTGAAGTTACATGACAGCAGCTTTTACCAGGGCTTGAGGTGTTCACATACCTGATAACCTGTAATTCATTTTCTTGGTCTGGAAAATGAACTGTTAGTGTGGTATTTAAATAAAAACTTTTAATAAGAAATTTCTATTACAAAGATGTCTTACACTGTCTCTAAAACATGAATTTAATTCTCTGAAATAGTAGAAGTCAGGAGCATCATTAAATGTTTGAAATAACTTTGGTATCTTCACTTGAAACTTGTAAAACATTCATCAAGATGGGAAGCAAGGTGTGAGGGGTTTGAGATTGCAGTGACAGTGATCAGATTAAATAAAAGGGTGAAAGTAGGGTGAGTAGGAGGAGCTATATTGAGAAGGTATTAGTGAAGCTCATAAGACATGTTTAAAGTGAAATTTTAAAACCTGATTGTTTTTTAAGCTGTGTGATGGTCAGCTGGCATTGTATTGTGAGAAAAATTCCCTGGACCAGTAAATTATTTGGGGCTTAACACCATAAGACAGTATCTAGTACAAAAGAAAGACTTGAACGATCAGTTGAATTTGTGTTGTCCCAAGCCAGGCTTCATTTGGGTAGACTGACGTTACTCCTGCTGTGAGGGGAGATTTGTAGAAATTCCCCCAGTTCTTCATAGCTCTGCTGGCAGATCCATGGCCTGCCTCATGTGTGCAGGACTCAACTGCTCTGCAGTTCAGGAGCAATCCAGGTGTTTCTTCTGCCTTGTTGGCTCAGACAAGTCAGTGCACAGAGCTGGAGCTGGCACTGGGTGGAAGTAACAGGAATCTGGTGGAGCTTCTTTGCTCAGGTCTGTGCTGTGCCTCACCCACTGGGCAGAACTTTTTTGCTGTTCTTACTGCATTTTAAAAATAGCAGCATAGGAGGAGGAGATGAGCAACAGAAAGCCAAGCCTAAACACTTAAAAATTAGTGGGGCTCTTGAAAATCATGACACAGGTTTTGGTCTATCTTCGTGTATTGTCTGAAAGAAGTGTGCTATTTCAAGGCTTTTTCTTGTAGGCATAACCAGAAATTTACTATATTCTAAGAAATTTAAAGACATTTGAACAAAGCATGTATTTTTTGTGCTTATAGCAGTCTGGCACTTCTTGCTCCCACTCAGCTCCTGGAGCTCCCTATATTATTTATGCTCAGACAAGTCTGATAACTTTGTTGATTCTCAAGGTTTCTGTGCAGCAGGCAGAGTGGTTATGAATGGTGAAGGCTTGGATATTTTTGCTTTAGTGGAGATAGTACAGATTTATTTAAGGTAGCATGGGGATTTGGCCAGAAGTTAAAATCAGAAATTAGATTTACAGTGCTTCAGTTATCAATTAGAGCCATGTTTCTATTTGTAGGAGAGAGCTGTAGCTATTTAGATACTTAGAGTTTGCTGGTAGAGATGCTCCTGAGGAATGCTCACCAGCTGGAGCTTTCATGGGCCGATGTCCTGAGGCAGAGCAATGCCCTTGCATATTGGTTTGTTCTTAGGGCAGAGGGAGCTGTGGTCATACTTGTTGGTGAGTGATATTTCTCGACTTCCTTCCTCCTTGTGAGTTAAATGGAAGAAAACTTCCCTGTGTGGATGGGGGTCTGTTGAATGTGATGCTGAGGCAGCACAGGTGAGAGTGCAGTAACAGGACAAGGACAGCAACAGTAATAGCACCAGTTACAGACCACAGCTGAATTGTCACTGCTAAAAAGCTGGATTTACAAACACTTGAGTGTTAGAAGGTATGAGCTGGAGAAATTGCTTGGAAAGCCTATCAGCAAACAACAGATATTTAGTATACATGGTTTTCAAAACTATTGTAAATTGAAATGATCCTGCAGTAGTGTTACTTCATAGACTGGATGCAAGTCATGTTCAACCAATCAGGCAAATCGTGGGACTCAGGTAATTTATTGCATCCCAGGAGCCTCTTTCATCACAGGAATAAATCAGCAGTTTAACATTGTAACTTCATCTCCACAAACCAAGTATTTTGTGGTGTGGGATCCTAGAGCACCTTATGCTGTTACTATCTGCTGTAAAGGCTCAAGTTGGTCATTAATGCCAGGTGATGACACAAAGCAGGATTAGGATGGCTTTGTTGTTCCATCTAGATCATTGGGGGCCTTGCAAAGTTGACAAACTTTTCTGTAGACCCCTGTCCCTTCCTTCCCCAATCCCAAGGTGAGCTCAGTTTGTGGCAAGTGAAAATGAGGATCTGACTAACTTTCCAAAGACAGTTGTAAAGAGAAAAAAAATTAGAAGTAAATGGCTCAGTGTAAATCATACATCTTGTCTGCGGACTTGGAAGTGGCTGCAGAACCAGTATAATGCCAAGTGAATGAAGGAAATCTTGAAACTTGAATAAAAGCTCTGTGGTTTTGTGTATTGTGTTTTGTTACAGCCCTGTATACCAGGTGCCTATGTTAGAAGGCAGAAATGAGCTTTGGTAGTTATTTGACACTAAGTTGCTTCAATTGAGAATTGACAAAGCTGTTGATCTAGATAGATTTATCTAAGTCAAGTCACAAACCACCTTTGTATGTGTTAGTTAAAAGAAGGGTATTGTAAGCAAGCTTGACTTTTCTCTCTTTTTTTTTTTAATCAGTTTCAAAGAGGCAATGTTTGTGTGGTTTTAGTTTTGGAATTATTTATTTACTTATTTATTTTAAAATTTTTATTTTATTTTAATTTTGGTCAGACAATTGTGAATAATTGTCTCAAAACCCTCCATAATTAGAGATTCACATTTGTCTTTCATTGAGCCTGTGATAATGTTGTTGTCCCTGAAAGCACTGGGAGCTGGCTCGCTGTTTGGCTGCGTACCCAGACAGGATGCATTGGCCAGAGTGTTGTGCTCACTTTCCATGCTGCTTGTCTGTCCTTTCTGGCACATCACCAAAATGCTAATTATCACCTCAAAAGACCTGACAAGGCGAGAGTGCTGCTTCCCAGCTCCCCATTTGTCTGAGTTTTCTGTCAGCAGACATCCCTCAAGCTATTAGTTCTCATGGAAAAAAATGAGGAGCTGGCAGTGGAGTATTTAAGTAACTTGCTTGTGCCAGAATTTCTTGAGAGCTCAAGCTGTGCCACCTATTATTAACAAGGGACACAATTTGCATCCTTTCACAATCAGGCTTATAAAAGTAAATATTGGAACCCCACAGGATCAACAGTTTGTTGAAAGGTAATTGTCAGATCAAAGGCAAGCAAGAAAGTTCTCTGCTCGTTCCCAATGAGCTAATTTGCTGTTCCTAGAATCTGGCAGGAGTCATCCTCTCTCACACTGGCAAGTCAGTGTAGCTCACAGAGGCAGGACTAAGTACGTTTTTGCCTCTAGTCATGCCTGGGAACACTAGGTATTTTCTGGAAAGTAACAAGCACAGAGTAGAAGTCAGCAGTGTTCTGTAAGGGAAATCCTCTGGGAAAGACAAATATTTTTCCACGGATTACTGCAGCCTTCCAGCAGTTTTCCCTCCCCTGTGATAAACTCTGCCTAGATAACTACTCTAAGGTATTAAGACCTTGTTTTAAAATACTGTGCTGCACATAGATTCTGCCTCCCACTCTGGACCTCCGTAGAGGGGAAGGAATCATGTTTTATACCAAGGAAATGAAATTTAATTTCCTAATACTTTTTCAATTTAATTGAGTGCTCTTTATTTCATCTCAAACTGCATGTGTTTCTGCTTTAACACTACATGGAGAAGGACAATGAATGACTTATGGAATTATTTATTGTTTGACCATGAGGTAATTTTTCCTCTTCTTGATTTGTGTAAATAAAAATAATAATTCTCTTACTGGTCATTCTAAACTAATTAGAGCATAGGATTTCTTATGTTTGCTGAGGCTGCTTCTCAGTTTAGGGGAAGGCATAGCTCCAAAACAACTCAATTTTGTTTTTCTGATACAGAGGAACATTTAATGTATTTTGAAGATTTTTGAACAGGGAGCTGGCTGAGTTTCTCCTTGTCTTATCCGTGGTGGTAGCTGACGCATGGTAAAAAGTTGATAACTGAATAGAGGTTACACGGCACTTATTATTAAGTATTTAATATTTATTAAATATTTCTATTTAATTCTACAACGTAATTGAAATTTAATGTGCAAAATAACAAAACACTGTGCAGACAGTTTGAACAGCTGCCCCGGCACAGACTGAACAGAGAGGAGGAGTAAGTCACCTGTTCAGGACTTGCTCTGCTGCAAAAGAAAGACACTGTGGTGGTGAAAAGTATTGCTCAAGCCAGTTACTTACTCTAATTCTCTACCGTGTGTTCTAGAACACCACAAAGAGTCTAACATGAGTAAATAAAAGGTGTTGGCCCTTCAGAGTGTCAATGTTTGTGCAGCTCTGGGGTGTCGCTATGGGTTCAGTGCATTTTGGAGCTAAAAGTGAGATGAGATGGTAGAGGCCAGTGGTTTTTCTCCCCCCTGTTGTGGACAGTCAGAAATCCTCTGGTGGCACTGAACACTGGGTGAAGGCTGATGGGCTGGTTTGGAGTGCTCTGACAGATCTGTGACTGTAAGGAGCTGTGCTCCAGGAATGTGAATTCTGCTCACTTTGTGTTGTTCCTGCCGCAGAATGTCCGAGCTGATTGAGAAGGAGACTGAAGAGTACCGCAAAGGGGACCCAGACCCGTTTGATGACCGACACCCAGGTAAGGTGTCCTGAGCGGTTTTGGCAGCACCAGCTGTGTCCCAGTGCTTACCTGATAGCTCATATTCAAAAGTAAACAGCTTTTAGCCTGAATGTGCCAACTGCTGATTGAGGTCTGACGCTGCTTTTGCACTGGGAAGCTGTGCTCTGTAGTGCTGACTCTAGAGCATCCCACAGTCAGTTTCAAGGTAGCAGTTCAATAGTAATGTTGGCATCTTGAGGTAGGAAGATGAGTTTTACTGTTTGTCCCACAGGTCGGGCAGACCCGGAGTGCATGCTTGGTCACTTACTGAGGATACTCTTCAAGAATGATGATTTCATGAACGCGGTAGGTTTACTCTGAGAACTTTCTCTGTCAATTCCTCAACCTTATTGCTTTTATATTCTCTGTGCTGGTTAACCTTGTTACTTGTTTAATATTTTTTTAATGGTGTCAGAATTCTCTTTTCCATGATACTGGTTTTTAAGACAGATTTAAGAGCAACTCAAGTAAAGGGGAGTTTGTGAGCTATTGGAATGTGTGTAGCAACAACTGAATTAGTTGTTTTCAAGGTTTATCAGTCTCTTTAAAGAAAATGGAGCTTCTCTAATACAAGTCCAAAAACATAATTTCTTTCTATAATGGAAATGAATACCGTTAATTCCAGTGCCTTGTTTCTGAGTGCTTGGAACTACTGGGCTGCCTGCGGGAACAGAAGAGCATGTCAGCTCTAGAAGACTCAGGCAGAGAATCAGGAGGCAAGAGTCTGCCTTTCCACTTGCATTGCTAAACTCTAACATGACTTAATAGCTAGAATTTTTTTACCTTTGTATCCTTGCAAGCACCTGTATCAGTACATGTTGCTGGAAGGATTCTGACAGATTGCTTGCACAAACTGCAAGTGATAAGCAAATACACATGCAATTAAAAACGTGCAATTTCTTATGTTCATTTTTTTCATTATCTTTTAATGTTTGTACTGTTGCAGTTTTTCAAGGCAGTTGTCTTTACAAATCAGTTCAAGATAGATATCTAGTCAGTGAACAGCAGATCAGAGGCTCTCTGCTTCTCTGAGAAGTAGGTTTTACTTTTGAGGCACTAAGGAAGCAGGCTAGAGGCTGGTCATGTTGAGATCCAGGGCTTAGACTGGCATTCCTTACTTTATTGTTTTGCTGTCGTGGGAGCCGTAAGGCTTTCACTGCTCTGGGTTTGGTCAGAGTTGAACTTCAAACCAGTGCTGTTCCTGATCTTCTCCAGCTAGTGAATGCTTATGTGATGACAAGCAGAGAACCTCCACTAAACACTGCTGCCTGCAGACTTCTGCTGGACATCATGCCGGGACTGGAAACAGCTGTTGTCTTTCAGGAAAAGGTATCACCTGTACTAAAGCTTGGGTTTTACGCTTTCTTTAATTTGTACTCCAATAAGACTTCCCAAAGGAGAAACCAGTAAAAAGCCATATTGAAATCCCGTGTCTGAGAGCCAATCTGTTCAGTCTTACTAATAGTTTGGGGCTTTTTGCTCTTGGCTTGTTCAGTTAATCAAATCTTGGGTATTTCATATCTTTTTAAAGTGTGATGTGACTGACTGAAGCAAAGGAGCTGGAATTTAATGTAATGTTTTGGGAATTGTTACTTTATAGGCCTGTGAATGGAGCAGGCTGTATAGAACATGGAGGACTTGCCCAGTAATCCCCCCTCTGGCAGAGCAATAGCTTTCCTAGAGCTAAGTGATAAGCAAGTCATACTTTAACTAAGCAGTCTAAAATCCACAAGCTTTGTGGGCATTATCTGGAGCTATGATGGACAGCTGAATCAGACTTCACATGTTGACAAACGAGTTGTTCTGAAAGAATGCACACAGAGTGGAAAGTGAGGAGAAAGTGAATTTCACTCAAGCCACAGTTTCCTCATCTGTAAGAATTAATGTTTTTCTGAAGTTTGGAAATGAGGCAGTGCTGTATAGAAAAGTTCTAATTTCTCTACTATTGGAAATATGCAGTTGAATTCTAGAGCATGATAAAAGAAAATAGGGTGCTCCCTTTGTGAAAGATTTAATTTAATTTGAGCTCTTTGTGTTCTGTCCAAAAGCTGAGGCTGGGAAGCCTTGATCAAAAAACAATTTAAAGCCAAAACAATAGTTCCCCATTTGAGGAGAATATAGCTATTTCCAGAGACCAAAGCTCTCTGTAAACGGAAATGAAATTAAGCTTTGCACTGAGGGACTTTTTTCCTTTTGACTTGAGAATATCTAGAGCTCTGTTCTGGCACTTAGGGCTCCTGTACATAGGAGGCTTTGGGAAGAGGGTGCTGTTCTTGTCACAAAGAGGCCCTCTAGCGACCAAGGGATTTCACGGCTCATCAGTTAGACTTTTTTTTTTGATTACATAAGAGCATTGAAATAATAATGCAATTGTCGTTAAGCATATAACAGGCCGCCCTAAAAATCTGTAAGCTGAGAGTTCATGTTAAAATGTCTCTTCATTATTACTTTTCACTGATCTTCTATTGTATTGTACCTGTAATTCAAATTATGTGCAAGATTTCTGTAATGATAATTGTGGCTGAATCCAGTGGCAATTTAGAGGAAGCAAATTGATCTTTCATTCTAAACCATTGTCTTTCTAATTGTCTGTTTTAAATTTAGCCAAATTTAGTTTTATTTGATATAAGTTCAACACAGCTTATTTGAAATTTGCTGAATTGCTGGAGATTTTTCTTAGTGAAACTGACCAGAACTTTGGGCTTGTTCATTTGGACTAATTCATACCTGTAGTGTTTTGCTGCTTCCTAGGAAGTACCTTGACTGGCCACTTTTTTTTGGTTCCTGTTAGTTTTATTCATTACATGCTTGGTAGGAAATCCAGCCTGCTCATTACTGTAGTAAGAGAGAATTCTTCCCAACAGATGCTTTCACTGGGACTGAGAAGTTAAAGATGAAATGTAACTGTTAGAACTGGTTTCTTGTCTTCTCCCTTCTAGGAAGGCATAGTTGAAAATCTCTTTAAGTGGGCACGAGAGGCTGATCAGCCGCTAAGGACGTATGCAACAGGACTGTTGGGAGGAGCTATGGAAAACCAGGACATTGCTGCAAATTACAGGGATGAGAACTCCCAATTGGTAATAACCTCTCAATCACTTCCTTTTGTGGAGTACAGTTACCTCTTTATAATTTTTATTTATGAGGAGCTCACATTCACGGGTTAATAGATGAGTCTTACAGTGGTTGTAGTACTATCTGTAAGAGTCATGGTTTCCATCCTTTCCTCCCTGAATTGGAGCATGCAGCCTGATTATTCTGTTAACAGCAGTTGTATTCAAAATGCCAACGGAAACCTAAGAAGTCAAATACTTTACTTTTTAATGAGGCTCATATTCATACTTTCCTTAAAGAAGAACTTTCCGAAGCTCTACATCTGTAACTATTGCACATTGTGATTTGCCCACCAGACAGAGGTTTTAAAATGAAAGGTAAGTCAACATGGAAACAGCTATGACTTCTCTTCTAAACATTGAAAGTAAAAGCCTGGTTTTGTGGAGCTGCAATTTACCAAAGCTGCTGCTTCCAAAGGGAGTGTTGCCTTTATTTCAGGCTGGGCAGAGATGGTGAAAGGATGCTGCAAACTGGTATGTGGTTCTGTTAGCACCACTATAGCTCATCTGCTCCTAATGGCTTTCCAGCCACTTCCTTCTCACATGGGAGACATGGTGCTGATATTTTAAAATGAGAGTTGCTGTAGCAAAATGAATTTGAGTTCTCTCAGTCACTTTGAAGTTGTTATTTCTCTGAGCAAATGTACACCACAGCATACGCAGCACTGTATGCTGTGGAGGGGTTACATGATGATAACAAAAAATATGGCTGAGGTGAGTTGCGTGATCAAAGCAAGGAGAGTATTCTCATGAGTGCTGCTTTTCTAAAACAGGTGGCTCTGGTGCTTCGTCGGCTACGGGAGTTGCAGGTCACTGAAATGACCACAAAACAGGAAAACAAGCGCCCCAGTCCTCGGAAGGTGCCATCAGATCCTCTGCTGCCCCTTGATGAAGAGGCTGTGGATATGGATTATGGGGAGATGACAGTAGATGGAGAGCAAGAAGAAGTTTCTGGTGATATGGAGATCTCCTTTCATCTCGATTCAAGTCATAAGACCAGTAGCAGAGTAAACTCTGCTACAAAGCTAGATGATGGGGGACTGAGGAAAAGCAGATCAGGGAAGCAGCACGAAAGAGATGGCTTCCGGAAGGCCAAGCAAAAGCTGGGCTTCTCCACCTCGGAACCAGAGCGCATGTTTGTTGAACTGTCCAACAGCAGCTGGTCAGAAATGTCCCCGTGGGTGATTGGCACTAATTACACACTTTACCCCTTGACTCCTGCCATAGAGCAGAGGCTGATTCTTCAGTACCTGACTCCCTTGGGGGAGTACCAAGAGGTGAGCATATGAAGGTGGGAGGAAGCACTCTGTTCTAATTCTCTGTACAAAGCTGAGTGGAATTGTGGGGGAAAATTGGCAGAACTGTTATATCATGCTCTGATATTTCCTGTCATGATTAAGACTGGTATCTTTTCCTGAGTTGCTGATGACTCCTAAACTGATGAAGTCATTAGTTTGAATATTACTTGGTAATACTCAAACCTGAACCTAGCGGATGTGTGGTCTGGTAGTTGGAGCATGACCCTGGGGATTTTGTCCCATGTTCCTGCTAAATTTGGTGCTTGGAAGCTTTGTTTGAAATGCAGACATTTTTCCTGTTTCCTATGGTGGATATAATAGAGTCCTTCAAGTAAAAGTCTGAGGAAGTAATCAACTTGAAATTCTAAATGAAGTGGTTTGTGTAACCTCTGTAGTAGTTCTGAGGAGAAGTGGCAGGGCCCATGTTACATAGATGCTTTTGATAACTGATAGTACTTAAATGGACAAAATAATGTGGCTGTGTCAGATTTACCAAAGAGTGTTTCCTTCCTTTTTTTTTTTTTTTTTGTGGTTTGCCTTAATTAGTAACAGAACAAAGCAACACAGTTTTGCTTTGTGGTAGATGTTATGTGTGTGCACGTGAGAGCCAGTGAAGCCATTACCCCTAACACCCTGCATGCAGACTGGATTGCTTCATATGCCAGCAATAATAGGCTATAAAAATAGGAATTACTAGCATAAAGGTGTTACAAAGAATGATGCAAAGGGTTTTGGTCTGTTGCCCTGCTCTCCTGTTTTTTCTGTTCAGTTGTTGGGTAGTTGTCTTTGCACAGATGGAAGGTGGAGCCTCTCTCCAGGGTGGTATCTGTGTGGACTTCCATAGCCGCACTTGGAGGAGAGTCTTAAGATTTCCGTGTGGCAGCTGCCATGCACCTTGCTGCAGTCAGCAGATGTATTACAAGAGGTCTGTTAACCTTTATTGCTTCCTATGGATGGAGCTGGTTACCTCTGACCTCTCATAACAGGTATCTGCTAATAGGGGAAAATTGGGGGTTTGAGAGAGTATAAACCAAAAGAGACCTTGTAATTCCCATGAAACATTCAGCTAGTGTCCCATTTTAATTTTCTCAGCTGCTACCCATCTTTATGCAACTGGGATCAAGGGAGCTGATGATGTACTACATTGATTTGAAGCGAACCAACGATGTGCTGCTCACTTTTGAAGCCCTTAAGGTAAATTACTTTCATAATATATAAAGCATACCATAAACATTGTAAAAACATGGAATATATGCTTGCTATGTGTCAAAGCCAAGTGCTCATCTTTAGGCTGATGTCTTGCAGCATTCCCTGGGATTGGAAGTGGCTTTCACTCAAGCTGAATGCATTGCAGTTTTGGTTTTGAAGTGTCAAGCACTTAAAATGAAAGAACAGGAAAGGAAGGAGGGAATAAAAAGATCTTAATTGTGCAGGAAGGGCCATTAAGTTCACCTTTCATCTACCTATTTGAAGATGATAAAAATTCCTTTTTCTGTCAAATGATTGCGTTCCTCCTGCCCTTAGATGGCATTCCTGAGTTATTCCACTGCCTGCCATCTCAAAGAACACTTGTGAGGGGTAAGGAGCATAAACATCTTACTCCCAGAAGCCCCAGCATGACATCTCTGATCTCAGTGGTTTAAATACTAGTTTTGTGTGAGTAGTCTTTAAGGTTACCTCCCCAAGGTAAAAAGCCACACAAAATAACCTTATTCAAGCCAAATCTGCAGTGCAGCAGCACAAGTTAAACTTTTCTGTGCATTCTTTCTCTTTTTCACAATAACTTCTGCCTCTGATCCTCCAGAATCTTCCTCTCTGTATCTTTGCATTTGTCTGAGAATTTATTTTGAAGGAGCAATGTTCCTGCAGTAGCTGTAGGTTGCTTCAGTTGGGAGTAGAGTGGGGTTTACAGTGGCTCTTACTGTTTTCTCTTAAGCTGTAGGTAACACAGAGAAGCAGTGTTCAGTACACTTCAGTGCAGCTGCAGGCTTCCCTTTAATTGCCTTTATACCTAATTTTGCAAAATTCCTTCTGTCAACAATATGTCATAATCAAAATATGAATGGAAATTTAAATAGTTAGTAGTGATAATAGAAAGTGAGTGAGTTTGAAGACAATAGAAAGACCTTAAGGTGACCTGTTGGATAATTTCTGAGTTGCTCTGCTTTTCTTGTGTTTCTTTTGCAAGATGCCTAAAAAAAATATGTCTGGTAGTGTCTCTGTTGGTTTTGTTATTGGGATAAAAACTACATTCTGGATTAAATGTAATGGGAGGAGGAAGTGAGGTACACAAAGCACAGAGCAGTTACTTTTTCTGCTGTCTGTTTTTCTATGGGATGGAGATGGAATTGATGACAATTTGAAGAATCCTAGTCTAATCTGCTTTTATGATTCCTTAGCATTTGGCATCATTGCTGCTGCACAACAAGTTTGCTACAGAGTTTGTTGCTCATGGAGGAGTGCAAAAGTTGCTGGAGATTCCTCGTCCTTCCATGGCAGCAACAGGAGTGTCCATGTGTTTGTATTACTTGTCATACAATCAAGATGCTATGGAGAGGGTAAGAGTTGTTCTTGTACTGTAACTGCAGTGATTCCCATAATTTCTCAGTGTTTCTACCTGTGTTCAAACAGTGAATAAACATGTTCTAAGCTTAAAAGCAACTTTATATGGATGACTGATTGATATATGCTGAGGCATTAGGAGGTATATGAATAATAGTGTATTGTTCCAAGGTGTGTATATGAATAACAGTGTTCTTTCAAGGGTGTGGATTTCAGTTCCTAGGGAGTTAACAGAAGACCTTGTCAGCATTAATACTTTAATCACCCTGTTCATTCTGTTCTTCCCTCTTCCCCTCAAAAAATCCCAGCAAAAACCTCCTTCATTTTCATTTCCCTTTCTTTTCCTGTCTGTTCCAATGGACTACTACACCTGAGATTTTTTTCTCCATGCATGGTGGCAGATGTTATTCCCAATATGTTCAGATACCAGGCAGAGCAGGTGTCTGTGGTACATTTTGGATTTCAGAGGAAGCCAGCTTCAGGGTACAGTCCCTTGTCAAGTAGTCCATGCTGGTAGGTCTGAAGCTGGTAGCACTGTATTCTTTGAGTATATCCAGCACCAGCAGAGAAGAGATGGAAAACTCTGCTAACTTGGCACACAGCAGCTGGTGCCAGCACTTCAGTTCCTCTTGTCACTGACCCTGACAGAGGGTTCCCAGTTCCTCCTCAGTAGAAGTAAATAGGCAAATACAAAAGTGCAGTTCTGAGCACATGGTCTGCACATCTCGGAGGCACGGCCTGAGAGCAGGAAAAGACCAGCTCAGTTTTCTGTTTCCAGAGAAAAATCAGGCTTTAGTCTTGCATTTGACAATCCTTGCAATTCCCCTAGTCTTCAGTGCTGCCAGAGTTTGCTAGTACCTCAACATTGCATATGGTACTTGGTTTCACTGGGCAGAATTTGTGTTTCTTCAGTGGAAACTTGTCTGCCTCTAGCGAAGCATTCTTTGGATATGTGGAAGTGGTATGGAGAAGGACTCTGGAATTATACTACACTAAGGCTGCTGTATTCATTGTGCTTTGCTCTGGGAATGGACCAATTTCCAGTCCTACATTGCCAAATCATATTCTTTTTTAGTCTTTATTAGTCAGCAGCTATTTTTACTGGTCTGGAAATAGGACTTTTTTTTCATGTCTCAGATGTCCCAAGTCAAGCTGGGAATAGCTGATACTTGTCCTCTGCTTCTCAAAGAGTCTTCATTCTCCTTGGACCAAATCTCTTAAGCAATCTGTTTGAAGTCCTTCTCAAGAACGTTCTTTTGTTTTCTAGGTGTGCATGCACCCCCATAATGTCCTTTCAGATGTAGTGAACTACACCTTGTGGCTGATGGAGTGCTCCCATGCCTCGGGCTGCTGCCATGCCACCATGTTCTTCTCCATTTGCTTCTCCTTCCGTGCTGTCCTGGAGCTCTTCGACAGGCACGACGGGCTGCGACGTCTGGTTAACCTGGTAGGGGCTGTGGCTTTAAGTAGGGAACAGGGGTTTAGTGACAGGTTTTGCACCCTGTAAATGCAACTGTGTAGAGTTTTGTTCTTTGGTTTTGTTTGGGGCTTTTCCTCCTCAGTTCCCAAGAGATGGAGAGGTGGGTTGAGTTTTCTGAGCAACACTCGCATGCATCCTTTTATCTTTATTATTTTTATTATTATGATTATTGTCTAGAGTCTTTATACCCTTTGGGAACTTTTTTGGTGCAACTCCTGAGTTAAGCAATGCTCATTCAAACAGTGGTGGCTTAGTGGTAGTCCAGATGTTTCTTACCACTCCACACAGACGTGCATGCTGTTAGATGTGGATAAATGCAGCCTTGTTCCAAGAGAGGAATGGCTGTGTGCATGCTGCAGGAACTGTGGTACCTTCTGGGCACAAGTTCAAGACATTGTTCAAGTAGAAAAGCTGCAATGGCTGCAGGATGTTGCTGTGCACTCCTGCAGCTTGGGCCGTGTCTAACTCAGGGACATTAGTGCTGCAGGGTGCAAGCACACTGTGTGGTGCCATATTATACCTGATAGTACTCAGCACAACACTGCCTCCAGACCTACACTGATGTGACTTCTTTAGCCTGGAAAAAAGGAGGCTCAGGGGTGACCTTATCACTCTCTACAGCTACCTAGTCAGGTGGGGGTCGGTCTCATCTCCCAGGCAATGACTGACAGAATGAGAGGACACAGTCTTTAGCTGTGCCAGGGGACATTTAGCTTGGATGTCAGAAAAAAATTCATTGAAAGAGTGATTGGGCACTGGAATTGTCTGCCCAGGGAGGGGATGGAGTCACTGTCCCTGGACATGTTTAAAAAAAACTGGATGTGGCACTCAGTGCCGTGGTTTAGTTGATGAGGAGGTGTTAGGTCATAGGTTGGACTTGATGATCTCAAAGGTCTTTTCCAACCTAGTTAATTCTGTGATTTGTGTCTTCATAGATAGTGAAGGAGAGAGCATGGTTCAGTTTGGGCTGTTTACCCACACAGAGACCCTTTTCTCTTCAGGCAGCCTTTGTCAGCTCTCAGTGTGCTACTATGTCCTGTACAGCAGAGGCAGTGTTTGGGTTTGGTGCAAGAGCAGCTGAGAGTTGTAGATGCTTTTTTTCCTGAAGACTGAGCTGATAAAACTTTTTTTCCCATACCCAACTTCTTTCTGAAGATAAGCACTCTGGAGATCTTAAACCTGGAAGACCAAGGAGCCCTCCTGAGTGACGATGAGATCTTTGCCAGTCGCCAGACAGGGAAGCACACCTGCATGGCGCTGCGCCGGTACTTCGAGGCTCACCTTGCCATCAAACTGGAGCAGGTGAAGCAGTCGCTGCAGCGCACTGAGGGTGGCATCCTGGTCCATCCACAGCCCCCCTACAAGGTGAGGAGCACACTGCAGGCTTTGCATGAGGTTGCTGAATTTCTACAGCCATGTGTAGATACCCTTTGAAGCCAGTGTAGTAACTAGGCAGGCCACAATTGTTTTATTTGTACTTTTTTTCCTCTTGTATGGAATGGCACTGTAATAGGAAAATACAGAGGAGCCCTTGAGGTTTGTCTGAATTACATTTGATTAAGGCTTCTTCTCATGTGCTGTGCCCTTTCCATCTCTCAAAAACTCAAAGGCAGGTTGTTTCTGATATTTGTGGAATTTTCTATGCTGTGAATCTCTGAAAGGACAAAATCTGTATGTATATAGAGGTACATAATGCTGAAAGACTCAGAAGTAAGTTTAATTTGATAATGATAACTGAAATGTCTTTTGAACACCACTGTTTTTAGAAATGACCCATGAGATCCAGGTAGATAATAGTCCATAGTCTTGGCCATAATTTTTTTTCCTGATTTCTCCCTGCAAAGCTGGTTTTGTTGATTTGTTTTGGGTTTGTTCATTTGTTTGTTAGGTTTTTTTAAAACTAGATTTTAGGGCTGCTGGTTTTGAGAAAGTACATTCACCTGTGGTTTCTGATTTAATTTATGATGATTTTCTGGAGGAACTGAAGTAAAAAAATATAAGGGAGTTTTTGCTTCTGCAGAAATCACTTATTTTCAGTAACTAAAAAATGTATATAAAATGTTGCTTTCTCATATAATTAAAAATATTGAAAGGCAAACTTGCTAGGAATTTTTTTTATTCGGTATGCTTTGTAGTCAAAACTTAGAAATTGTAATTGAATATTTTTAGCAACCTTTTTAGTATTTTAGCATAAATGTATATTGAATGATGGTGTAGTAATTAGTAGATTAGTAGTTTAAAAGCAGAGTAGAATTTTAATTTAGTGTAACTTTTCTTTTTAAATTTGCCTTAGCTTTTTGAGACTGTAAAGAAACTTTAAGGATATTATCCTTAAGCTTATTATTGTGTATTATCGTGACAGTTGCTGTATTCTTTTATAAGTGGGGAATAAACCAGAAAGTAAATACTTAATCTGCAAGACACAGAGTAGTGTAATCTTATAGATGCAGTTTTCAGTCAAATCTCAGCAGTGAGGGATTTGATGTGCGAGTTTGTAACCCTTGTGATCTAATGGTGTCCCTTGGACCCTGCAGGCCTGCTCCTATACTCATGAGCAGATTGTGGAGATGATGGAGTTCCTGATTGAGTATGGTCCAGCACAGCTTTACTGGGAGCCAGCAGAGGTTTTTCTCAAGCTGTCTTGTGTCCAGCTCATGCTTCAGCTCATTTCCATTGCCTGCAACTGGAAGACGTACTATGCAAGGTGAGCTGTTTGCTGTAGCGCTCTGTTTGAGTGCAGCACTTGTGACTCTTGGGCAGGACATTACATTGCCAGATTTTCTACCCTGACAGTGTTTAAAACAGGCACGTGCTGGTTAGTGTTGTTAGGGCCTGTGCTGTAGCAACACAGTGCTTATCAAAGCTAACTCTGCGGAAAGCAGAGCTACAATTTTAAGGTAGAGAGAGGGATGTCAAGAAATTTCTGAAGAGCTAAAACGCCTCAGGCCTTTTAGAATGGCACTGATTTCTCAGAAAAGCTTCATCACAGTTCTGTGCCTCTTTCTATCTGTCTCAAAATTTGTTTACCTTTTTGTTAAGAGAAAGGCTAGAAAATGCTCCAAGAAGAGGGTGAAATCAAGACATATCTTTATCCTGGAATGAGGTGGGCCAGGGCTCCCTCCTTATTTCTGCTGCCTACAGGAGCTCCTTGCCTAACTTAAATTGAAAGCCTTTGAAATCTGTTTTGCTTCTGCAGTTCCTTGCCCCCCTCCCACTCTCAGGTTGCACTCTCCTGCCTGGGTAGTTTGTGTTCTCCTGTTTCTTTCCTTCTGCAGCGGTTTCCTAATTGCTAACCTAATCTGGATTAACTCCTACCTTTCCACACAGGTTAAAAATCTCCTCATTTTTGCATTTTTCTGCTCACTCACCTCTTGCTGAACATCCCTTTTCACCTTCCACACACCTGCATCTTTCTTGAGCTGGAGCCTAAGTTAGTGTCTTTTTGACTATCAGAGTTGTCTGGTTTACTGCTGAGCAGTTTCCCTTGACTTCAGAAAACTTCCTTCCTAGTTAACTGATGACAGAGTATTTTGGACAGCAGTGTTTCCCAGCTAAGATGTAGAGTTAGATTAAATTTAGCAGCTTAATTTAGAATGGTTTCGTTAGTAAGTCCTAACATTCTTATTTTTATAAATACAGAATTACTATGTTTTTAGGAGCCTGTGAGCCATGTGGGATAAATGTTGGCAGACTGCAGGCAGTGGTGTGCGTGTGAGCACTGCCTTCTATGGAGACCAACCCTTTTCATTCTAAAATCAAAAGGCACCATCAAATTCAGCAGATGTGACTGATTTACTTCCATTTCTTGGAGTAGAGTAAATCGAATACTATTTTGTTATTGAAACAACTCTGTACATGCAATTCTAAGAAGTTCTTCTGTTGTCTTCCAGGAATGACACAGTACGATATGCTTTGGATGTATTGGCCATCTTGACTGTAGTACCTAAAATCCAGTTGCAACTGGCAGAACCTGTGGATGTGTTAGATGAAGCTGGATCTACTGTTTCCACTGTGGGTAAGCAGAATATGGTCTTAATGACTTACACATTTATCAGTTGTCTTCTGCTAAATGGGTTTTGGCTGGCTGTTCCTCACCTACAGTGAGACAAGGGTTAAAATAATTCATGTACTCAGAGTTACTGTCAAGGATGCAAATAAATGGGAGAGTGGGTTGTGGTTAAAATTGTGTCCTGATTAGCACTGTGGTTGGGTTACAAATTTAGAGGCAGGTCTTTCTCTTGCACTTGTTTTCAAGAGCTCATTAAATACAGGTGGAGGCAAATATACTTTTGTAATGAGACTATTAGGTTTCCTCAGTTTCTCAGAAATTTAGGTCTCCTGAGGATATGGCATTTGAGAGTAAGGGAGAGGAACAATTATTGCTGTGTGAGTTATGCTCTAGCTGGTTACCTCCAGGTTCAGCATGTATATGAGTGAGATGTGCCTGGATCAGATCCAAGGCTTCTACTTTAACTGGAGCCTCATTTTCTTTGTAAGAAAATAAAAATAAAGGCAGGCAGAATACTAGATATAGGCAAAAGACAGTTCCTTTTGCACAAAATGTCTTTAGGCAAACACCAATTCTGTGAGGGTTTTGATATTCTGAAGCAGACATGAAACTAACAGGAATTCTGTAGAGAAAAGAAGTTGCCCTAAAGTTTCCTTTTTACCTGATCCTTTTGGAAGTTGATATGACAATTTTGTCCTCAATGACTTGGTCCCTTTCCTTCCTCTTAGTGTTTACTTTGTTAGTGTTTATACAAGAGAGTTGCTCTATGCGGTAGGAATCAGAGCATGTCTGTGCATCTTGCTCTGTCCAGGTACTTTAGAGTTTTTACTCCTGGGCTGTGCTTGATCAGTCTGAGAGATTGTGTGACACTACCTACTGATGATGAGATGGAGGACCAGCAGGGCAGGAAAATATTTTGCTAGGGAGCTAGAAGAATATGTCTGAGACTAGTTAGCAGAACTTCAGGAATTTCTGGAATTAAGGGAAGTACCTATTTTCTTCAAATTTGTTGGAAGACTCCCTTACTTGTCTGATCAACTTGGGTAAAATATGTTTTAGAGTAATAAAGAAACTATTTCTTTCCCTTACTAGGTATTAGTATCATCCTTGGGGTTGCTGAGGGTGAGTTTTTCATCCATGATGCTGAGATTCAGAAGTCAGCCCTTCAGATCATCATCAATTGTGTGTGTGGCCCAGATAACCGGATCTCTAGCATCGGGAAATTCATCTCTGGGACTCCTCGTCGAAAGCTTCCTCAGGCCCCCAAGAGCAGTGAGCACACGTTAGCCAAGATGTGGAATGTGGTGCAGTCCAACAATGGCATCAAGGTGCTCCTGTCGTTGCTGTCTGTGAAGATGCCGATCACTGACGCGGATCAGATTCGGGCCCTGGCCTGCAAAGCCCTGGTGGGGCTGTCGCGCAGCAGCACCGTCCGGCAGATCATCAGCAAGCTGCCCCTGTTCAGCAGCTGCCAGATCCAGCAGCTGATGAAGGAGCCGGTGCTGCAGGACAAGCGCAGTGAGCACGTGAAGTTCTGCAAATACGCTGCCGAGCTCATCGAGCGCGTCTCGGGGAAGCCCCTGCTCATCGGCACGGACGTCTCGCTGGCGCGGCTGCAAAAGGCGGATGTGGTGGCCCAGTCGAGGATCACCTTTCCTGAGAAGGAGCTGCTGCTGCTGATTCGGAACCATCTCATCTCTAAGGGCCTCGGGGAAACGGCATCTGTCCTTACAAAAGAGGCTGACCTGCCCATGACTGCAGCATCTCACTCTTCTGCCTTCACCCCTGTTGCAGCCGCTGCCTCTCCGGTGACTCTGCCTCGCACTCCTCGTATAGCTAATGGCATCTCGGCCCGTTTGAGTAGCCACACTGCTGTAGGTTCCACTGCCACCTCTGTCCATGCTCAGGCAAGACCGTCTGCATCTCAAGGTCCACCTGCCCTTCCAGGCCCTTCTTATGCCAGCAATTCTCCTCTGATTGGCAGGATTAGCTTTGTCAGGGAGAGGCCGTCTCCCTGCAACGGCAGGAAAATCAGAGTGTTGCGACAAAAATCGGACCATGGCGCCTACAGCCAGAGCCCAGCTATCAAAAAGCAGCTGGACAGACACCTTCCTTCCCCACCCACGCTGGACAGTATAATCACAGAGTACCTTAGGGAGCAGCACGCCCGCTGCAAGAACCCTGTTGCCACCTGTCCCCCTTTCTCTCTCTTTACTCCCCACCAGTGTCCTGAGCCAAAACAGAGGCGCCAGGCGCCCACTAACTTTACCTCACGGCTGACCCGCAGGGCGGCCTTTCCGAAGTACGGAGGGGTGGATGGTGGCTGCTTTGATAGACACCTTATATTCAGCAGGTAAGGAAGAAAACCATGTTGTGATCTCTCTCAGGATGTACCCTGTGCCAAAGAGCCTTACCTGGATTCAGGCTGTGCAGTCCCACGGTGGAGTATCCTTGGAGACAAAAGAGTTTTCATTCACAGTGGCAGTCAGAGAGCCTTGAAAGGCATTTTTAGTAGTTGTTCTGTTTGTCTTGTCCTTAGTGCCGACCCTTAGTACACAAAGCACACTTTATTTCCAGTAGCAACATTGACTAATGAAGCTGGTAGCTCTTTGTTCTCCTTTGGAAGGTGAGTATGTAGCACCAATTTTATGAGAGTGTAACATAGCCTTGAGGATGGTTGGCTGACAGATGCAGGACAGTGAAATCTGTATTTTGTTCTTGCAACTGAATCATCAGCACCACCAGTGACCTTTCCTGAGGTTAAACTGGAAGGTGATATAAAGTTTATGAAAATAAAGATGACACATTCATGAGAGCATCTTCACAGTGGAAGCAGTGTCACTGTGGGAAGTTATGATGCCAGGATGTTGTTTAGCTCATGTGACATCTTATTGTGCTAAATGTTTCAGAACTGTTAGGAATTTTTTGCTAGCTCTCTGTACTTACCCAGATGTTGACATTACAGGTTTTCCATCAATCCAGCTTTGAAGATGGAGTCCAAGTGCTTCAGCTTAATGATGTGCTTTAACAGAAGTACCACATAGTGGAAAACAAACCCTGAAAGATTGCAAACACTGTTGTAATACTCAAGCACTAGTCTTCAAACTGACACTTGGCTTACTCTAGAAGAAAATTATAACTTTTACATGTGCAATCTTTAAGGGCTGAATTTAATATCATCACACAGCATTTCAGTTTTGCTTCTCTCCTTTGGGTTACCCATGTATTTTTGCCTTCTCTAGGTTCCGTCCAATTTCTGTGTTCAGGGAAGCAAATGAGGATGAGAGTGGCTTTACCTGTTGTGCATTTTCTGCAAGAGAACGATTCTTAATGCTGGGTACTTGCACAGGGCAGTTGAAACTCTATAACGTGTTCAGTGGACAGGAAGAGGCCAGTTACAACTGCCATAACTCTGCCATCACGCACCTTGAACCATCCAGGGTAAGGAGCCACAGAGATGTTCTGATCTTTAGCAGTTCTCACTGCCTAAGCCCTGGGATGTTTTGGGCCCATCTGGATATGTACATCTGAAATGCACCTACTGGCTGGCCTGCAGTGCTTGTCGTTGGAGTAATAATAGTTCCATATTGTTGCTCTTGTGAGTTCTACATTTAAGGTTTCTTCTTCCCAGGATAATAAAGAAGATACACAATGGCTGTGTGCCATTTCTTAAGAAATTAATATATACGTCTGGAAGTGGAAAAATGCTTAAACTGACTATTACACATTTATTTATGTGTAAGATAAGATATCAGAGTTTATATATCTTTACTGGAGAAAGAAACCTTTCAGGGGATGATTCTAGGAAGAAATAAAAGATTTGTAAGAAGAATGGACTCCTCTCACAGGGCATCAGAATTCAGCCATGGATTATCCTGATTTTATCTGCTGTTAACATCACAGATTGTTCCTATTGTTACCTGTAAAGTTTGTCTACTTTGGGCTCTTTGTTATACATAGTATTAGATACTTGGATTTTATCCCTATAGGAGTAGTATTAAGCACAAAAGTGTCTGCTCTACAGTTTCTAAATTGATCTTGTAAGTTAAAAGTGTAAAGGTAAAATTATAATCTCTGTTTTCCCTGGTGTTCTTTTCCTTTCCTCTACTCCAATCTGGAAATTCAGGATGGATCTTTATTGCTGACTTCTGCTACATGGAGCCAACCTCTGTCTGCATTGTGGGGAATGAAGTCTGTCTTTGATATGAAGTAGGTACACTCTGATTCAGCTGTGGGATGTGCTGCAGTTGGAAGAACCATTTGATACAAGAATAAACTGTAAAACAGAATAGCACAGATCTCAAAATGTCTCTTGTGAAAAATAAAATGTGATCCCTTTCTTATGTTGGTAATTTCCCTATTTTATTTGGTACAGAGCAAATTCTAACTAAGTTCTACCTGAAGTCCTGTTTCATGCAAGATAGATCACTAAAGTCACTGTTACTCCTGAAGGCAAAGAAACACTTTTGTGTTTTTATTCTCATGTTTGTAAATTACCTTGGTGATCTTTCTGTAGCCAGTTCGGAATTTGACGAGCACGATGGTTTGCATGGTGAAATTGTCAGACCTGGACTGCAAACTCTTTAAAATCTACTGCAGTATTTACAATTGTTCCTTCCCATAAAAAAGTGGGTGGAAAACTCTTAATTTTAAAAGGTTTGATTGTTGTCTACTTCAGTTGTAAACAACTGTTTTGGTGTGACCTGCGTGGGGTCAGCGAGAGGCTTTTCTTCATAGGAAAGGTTGGGCTCCCTCAGGCTGCACGTTTCAATGTTCGCAATCCAGTGCTGACTTCTCCAAAGTGTTATATTTGTGGCAGGCTCTGTTGATGGCAGGTCTGAATTTGCTACTGCAGTATGATGTGGTCATTGGTAAAGGAGAGGGTTTTCTACATTTTTTCTCCATTGTTGAAACCTGTGCTGGAGCTGTTGGGCGTGTTTGGGTCATGTAGAATCTGCAGTTCCTTGACTTCTTTACTGACTGTATCTGCAGGCATTCCTTCCCTGATGACCACTATGTGGAGTTCAGCAAGCACTCTCAGGACAGGGTCATTGGCACAAAGGGAGACATTGCACATGTAAGTACCAGGAAAGCTCATGGCTGTGAAGCTCTGGCAGAAATATAATTCTCCATAGGATGGCTGTTAATTGATGTGAGTGCTTTGATGCTCTGTGTAACTGAGGAGCTTCAGAGGAAAGCTTTGAAAGTGTCAAGTAACTTCTCCCTGTTCCTGAGGGTATAAACTTGAGCATCACAAGCAGTGTGTTGCCACTGGGCAAGTATCCTGGGCAATTTTAGAGTCTACTTTGTTTTATTCATTTGAGAGAGATCATGCAGGATTTTTTTTCCTCTGAAGTTGCTTTCTTAGCCTTGCTCTTTAGTAATAATAATAAAGTTCCACTGTAACCAGTAGCTCAGTCAACAGCTGTGGGAAATGACCTATTAGAAATGTCCTCATTTTGTCCCCAACAAATTTGCAGCTCACTTTTGGGTAATTGACCTTTACCACTGTAACTTCAGAGAGTATTGTTGTAGTGCTTTGCATGAATTCCTGCAAGGTGGACAGACAAGGCTTCAGAGACCTTCTGCTGCTTTGCAGTGCTAATTTGCATTTGTTATAGGCCCTGTCTCTCTTAAGAGAATTTGCATAAAAATTTTCCATGAAATATAACTTATTCAAATTATTTATAATTTCACGTTACTCTGATTTGTTTAAGTGAACTCTCCATTCCTGTCCAGCTTTTGGCATGGATTTAGCTGGAAGTTTGTTTATTGTGTTTATCTTTTAAATATATTTGTTTTCCAGTTCTAGAGAATATTTTCCTCTAAGTTTGAACAAGAGCTAGGCTCTGAAGGATGTTACAGATCAGATTTATCTGAAGATATGATCACAAACCCTTTGTACTAGTTTAAAGCCCTTTTTATATTCCAAAAGTTTCTTGTGCCAAAGCTCAAATTTGCCTTTCTGTGTAAATGCCAGGAATTTTAACTCATTTTCTATAGTTTCTGGCTTTTTTCCCCTCACTGTGTGCTTTGGAGTTTTAATGTTTGTAAATACCATCTGCTCTGAAAGCAGTTCCATTTCTGAAATAGTTTCTGGCTAAGTGGTACCTTGTGATTGTAGCTTCCCAGTCCACTCCTCATAGTGAGGTTATTTTATTTGGAACTCATCCTGATTGTAGTGAAATGTGTCAGTGAACCTGCAGTAAGCCAAGCACTGGCCAAAACTTGTTGTGAGGCTTGATTCCAGCTGTGAAAAACTATTAAAGGGCTGGTAGGAGAGGTTATTTATGGAATGCTGTCACATGAAACGGAAAAATGAAATGGAGAATGGGGTGATTCTGTAAGCAGTTGAGGAAGGGGAACGGGAAGATTTTAGGCACAGTTATATTACAAATTGTGACTAATCTTTCTTTTTCTTTTTAATCTAAAAGATCTATGATATTCAGACTGGCAACAAGCTATTGACTCTGTTTAACCCAGATCTTGCCAACAACTACAAGAAGAACTGTGCCACCTTTAACCCCACTGATGACCTTGTCCTAAATGATGGTGTCCTCTGGGATGTGAGATCAGCACAAGCCATCCACAAGTTTGACAAATTCAACATGACTATCAGTGGTGTTTTCCATCCCAATGGGCTGGAGGTCATAGTCAACACTGAAATTGTATCCTTTGGGCTACTGGTAGCTGCTACTGGGACCTCAAGAGCTATTATGGATGAACAAGTAGCTGTTCACAGAGATGTATTAATGGTCCTCTGTGCTACATGTTACGTGTGGTAACAGGAGTTTCTGTCTGTGAAGCAAGGAAGAGTAGGGACTGTTAGGTAGCTAATTTAAATCTAGATTCTGCTTCTGATGCAGTCTAGAGAAAATACTTAGTACAGAGAGAGAGAGCAAGAGAGATTTTCTTCTCTGATAACACTCCATAGCATCTCAGCTCTCTTCCCGTGTCTTAAGAAGATCAGCCTTGAAGGTACTGCAGTCACTTCTCATGTCTGGGAATGGCATTTTGAGTAAGAGCTTTCTCATTTTGAACACATGGAATGGAATTGTAGAGCCAGTGTCCACCTCTGCTTTAATCATATTTGTGAGACAGAGGCAATGAGGTTTCTTGAACGCAGTTAACAAGTTCTTTGCCACTTCATTGAAAAGGAAGTAGAAAATTTCAATTGTTTGTTGCTCCTTAGCCTGTGTTTTTTCAGTGGGACCTCCGAACTTTCCATTTGTTACACACAGTACCTGCACTGGATCAGTGTCGTGTGGTCTTCAACTATACTGGCACAGTGATGTATGGAGGTAGGACTTCTCCTCTTACATAACTCTCCTGGGTCACCTCTTGTGAGATAAGTAGATGCTTGTTCAGTGAAATGGGAAGCTTCAGAGACTCTGTGACTCTGGGCCTCACTGGCATATGTGAACTGGATTTTTTCCAGGATGTTCATGCTACATGTATTGCTGACAAAGACAGTTTTCTGTAACATCAGCAATATCACAACTAATTTGTGAGATTGAAAAGCAACCTATTGTATAGTGGCAGATCCAGTGATGCTTGAGAAAATAATTTTGTCCTCTGTATTAAGTTTTGATGATCTGTAGTATCAATAAAGGCATCTCTGGAAGAGTAGATATTAAATGGGTCTTGCCAAGCTATTAAATATAAAGAAAATTCATGTCAGAGTCTCATTTGATCTGAAGTTGATTAATGGTAGTGACTAATGGAAGGCAGATTTTTGGAATAATCTTTCCTTGGTTCAGCTATGTTGCAGGCAGATGATGAGGATGACCTTCTGGAGGAAAGAATGAGAAGTCCCTTTGGCTCTTCTTTCAGGACATTTAATGCAACTGATTATAAACCTATAGGTAAGAGTTAGAGAGGAGCCAATAGCTTTGTCTGGAGGTTTGAAGGTTTTTTGAAAGTTTGCATAGTAACATTCACTTCTCTCTTTGCACATGTGAGAAGACAAACTGCTACATCCTGTTCTGGAGGAAGCACAGGAGTTGGGTTTAACACTGACATAATTTTAAGTATCATATCCCATTCAGTGTGTGATTGCCTTACTTGCTCCTGTTCAGCAGTTCTGGCTTTATTTCCTCTCATCTTTCCAAGTAAGGCATAATCTGAGACAGTAGGTCACTTGGCCAGGATGGCATTGCTCTCATTTCACACGGCTCCTTTTTTTAGCTCGTGGAGCTAAGCTAATTTCTGCTGTGGACATATACAGATGTGGCTTTTGCTGTTGAAGGGAGGCGTAGGTCACTTCAGTCCCTTTGTTGCCACCTATTCTGAAGGATGATGTGTTGTTTATGGTGCTTAGGGAAACCAAGAAATGTATTATCAAGGGAGGAGGCACCGTGCAGATCAGGTTAAGAGCTTACGTGGCTGTTTTTTACAATGGTCTCCAATGTTTCTATTCTTTATTACAGGTTGAATTACCTACAAACATACATTTCACTAGCTTCAGCTGTTTTTTCTTGTCCCAAGACTGTATTATTTGGTTTTAGACACTTCTTTTTCAGTGAGCATTAAGTAACCTGCAGTTAACTACTGAGTTTGTTCTGTGATGTTTTCCAGCTACCATAGATGTAAAGCGGAATATCTTTGACTTGTGCACGGACAGCAAGGACTGCTATCTGGCTGTCATTGAGGTAATGCTGCTAAAATAAGCCCTGGTCTCTGTAGCTGTGGTTTGAATGCACTGCTTCTTGTTTCTTTTTTGGAGTTCCTGCTGTTAAATTCATGTCCTAAGCAGTGGTGGTGTTTTGATGGTGCTAAAGATGCTGTTCGTTTTTTTTTTTATTCTGCACCTCCTGCAGTTTTGTTTTGCTGCCTCTTATTCCTTAAATTTCCAAACACATTTGCTTCTCTTCTTCAAACTCTTCCCACTTCAAAATGTACAGAGATTCTCCTTCTCATAAGCATAAAGAAAAATGTGGTTTTTTCCTTATTTATAGCAATAATTTCCTATTATTGCAAATTAAAATGTGCACTGTACCAAATAACTGGGAAATGCAATCTTTCGGGGGCTTCCCACACAGCTTTTCTGTGAATCACTCTTACTGTTCCTTTTACACTTGTCTTCCTAGCAAAATCCCAGAAGCTAAGGATTTGAAGCGAAAATTACTGAGCTAAACTTCTGGTTTGTTAGGGATGCACATAATATGTTTGTCAGAACCCAATTTCTTGAAGGCTGATTATGCACGTGTAGTGAGTAATGTGAACTCCTGTCAGCTTTATACTTTGTGATATCCCTACAGAATCACTGATCCCTACAGACCACAAAAGCAAGTCAGGAATTTGTAGCAGGGCAAATCCCATGTTTATCTACTGAAATTGGAAATGGCAAGGGTTGTGAGACCAAGAAAATTTTCTTTAATAGGAGTCATTGGACATGTTACTTCAGGGAACATGGCAGGTCTTGAAACCAAAGAGACTCATTTTTAGTGTTAATTGTAGTGCTGCTGGTAAATGGGAGGGAAGGATTTTGGAAATGTTGCTGTGATTGAGGTCAGATGTAGCATTGAATATAGCATTGACAGCTGAGCTCATTTCCTGGGGTTAACTTCCATGTGGGCATCTCCCCTGCAGAACCAGGGCAGCATGGATGCCATGAACATGGACACAGTGTGCAGGCTCTATGAAGTGGGCCGGCAGCGGCTGGCAGAAGATGAGGAGGATGAAGAAGAAGATCAGGTGAGAAACATAACAGTGATCTGGGTGTTCTATAGTAGCTGTTAGCCCTCTACATGTGTTCATTTATTACCCAGAAAGTACAGAGCCTTCATTTGGCCTCACCTAATATAAAATAGATCACTTTACTCTCAGTGTAAACTAGGACTGTCGGGTACAGAACCTGCGTGAACAGTTACTTTGTGCACTGTAAACTAACACAATCTAAACTAACACACTGTAAACTAAATAATAGTTTATTTATTAATTTCCTTAAGTATTCAGTCTTGATCAGAAGCTTTGCTTTCTGTTCTGCTTTTTTTTTTTTTTTGAAGTATTTCAACCTCCAATATAGACAGTAGTGCTTGAGGCTTTCCTTTTTTTCAATTCCAATTCTCATATTTGGACATAATTTATCACTAATTTCTGAAAGAGACACAGCTTGTTACTAATGCAGTGAAACTGCACCGTACTTCTACACAGCAAAAGGTTTAAAGAATTTTGAAAAGGGCTGTAGGTCTGCATTGGGATGTGTTGGTTTTCCTTTTCTGATCAGCTGTTTCACCTCTGACAGCCTGACAGAAGAGCTCAGAACTGCAGTAAGTGCTCCTCAGGGTGCAGCTGGTAGAATACACAGTAGCACAGAATGCTTACTACAGTAAAGTGAGAATTAAAATTCAACAGAATCAGTTTGTAACTTTGTGGGTGTCAGGTGTTTTGGATTTTTTTTTTTTTTTTGGATAGGCAAAACCCTTATGCTTCAATTCCCTAAATATTTAAAATGCATTATTCTTTGCTCTTTGGTGTCTGTGTTCTAGTAAATCATACATTTGTATCTCCTGTGAGAAAAGCTGACTTCACCTTTTTCAAAAGAATGCCAGAAGGTGATACTGGGTTTTTTCATGCTGTGTGGAAAGCTGGATTTGTGCTACCCTTTCTATCTCTGAATCTTCCTGTTGCTAGGTTGGAACTCGTACTTTATAGTTCAGGAGTCTGAAGAGCAGGTCTCAGGAAAGAGTAACTTTCTTTGCAGTGAGTAGTTGTTGATTTCCCTGTAATTCTGAAGATAAAGCAGTAATCCTGGTTTGGGTGTGAAAAAAGTTTTGTGCTTTCCTGGCCACTAAGTGTGCTACAAGGTTACAGTTCAAGTCTTGGCATTCTTTTGAAATCACTGGTCACTGTTTCTATCCCTAGATTGAATAGATTAGAAGAATAGAATTTCTCGGGAAGCAATGAAGAGAGAGGAAAGATTATTGCTCCCTCCTTCCTTTCTACATCCTAGCCATCCAGTGCTTGCCCTGGGCAATATTTACTATTTCTATCTCCACTTCCACTGTTTTCATTCACTTTCACTATATTTTAGTATTTATATTTTCTTTATAAAATCTTCAAAAATAGTTTGTAGCAGGAATGGGTTTTGCATTGTACAATGATTAACTAGCAGCTGTCAGGGCACTGCTTTGCAAAATGACTGGTAAGTGTTGACTTAAGAGAGATTTGTGTTTGTGCAAGGCAGTCAATGGTTCCAGGCTGTAACACCAGGTACCCAGCAGAGATAAGGGATCTGCCATCCATCAGATGTGGCTGGGGACACTTTCTGTCTTACAAATAGAGGTGGCCCCAGGCAGAATCTATGTGTGCTAAAAGCTTCTCTGTGAAGCTGATGGAGTGTTCAAACAAAGCTGCTCCTGGATTGATTTGCAAGCTAAGAGTGATTAGTTGGTATTGCATAACTGCTGCTTTTTATGATCTCCATTTCTGGGGTCTGTACATGTTTCCTAGACAGTAACTTTCAGGGATGGTTACAACCAAGTTTCTTTAGTAGGAGAGATTTGGTTTTAATATAAGCAACACTTATGAACAACCCAAATTCAATTCAATGTACATATATCTGGCCAAACATAAACTAGCCCCTTGCTCTTTGTCCCACAGCTGTTCTGTGCTTTTTCTTTGGGTTTATTTTTGTCTTAGGTTTACGAAATACGGCTTTTATCTCTGTACAGACATGCAACATTGAGCTAGAATGAATAGAGGTTTTCCTGAATAAAGACAGAATCTCTTTGGTACACTTGTCTGTTGAGAGGTTCCCTTTGGAAGGATTTTTGCTTGTGTGCATATCCTCACACATTTGCCAAGTTAGTTTCTGTGATTTAGCTTTTGAAAAATTGGGTATAACATTTCAAATTGTTGGAACTTCTCACAGGTACTCTAAAAGCCTTTCTGGCTGAAAGAGGATGCTTTCTTGATCTTTCATCAAAGTGGTGGTAGGGGGAAATGCATATGAATCAACGTGAATCTGGTATCTTTTTTGGTCAAGGTTTGGGAAGCAGAAACTAATCTGTTTGACCCCTACCTCTTCACACCGTGACTTGATGTATATTTGGGGTTTTATATCTGACCTACATGGATCCATGGGTACATTTTTTTGCCTGTACAGAAGATACAAAATGATGAGTACTCAAACAGAAAATACAAAATAATGAGTACTCAAATAGAAGGGTGGCTGATAGGGAAGCCTTGCTCAGAAGTCATGTGATGCACAATGAAATGGCTTTAAAATTTGTGCTAAGAGATAAGAACTATGGAGAAAAATATCTGCCTTTTTTTTTTACCTTAAATTTTGTTGCCTCACGATGTCAGTTCTGACAAATGTCAGCTGATGGCTCCATGACAGCTTTTTCAAAAAGCAAAGACTGAGAGTCTGTAAAACAAATCCAGCAGGGGTGTTTGGTCTACAGGTATCTTTCAGTTCCTTCTGTAATTTAAGAAACAAAACATCTATGTTATTCATCCTATCTCAAACCAACCTTGTAAGGTCAACTGATCTCCTACATAAATTGCCCTCAAATTAAATTATGGGGCTGACTCAGTGGCTTGAGCATGAGACTGCTGCAGTGAATGTTTGTGGGTTTGTTTGAAATGCTTGAGGACAGCATCAGTGTGGCCTGGTTCTTCCCTGCTGCTGTACCAGCCTTTCCAGTGAGATCCCTGGGAGGCTGTGTTTCCCTAGGTATGGCCAGAGTTGTCAAGCTTTGTTAAACAGAACAAATGCTAATGAATGTTGATGTTCTGTGGTCTGTACTTACTATGCACTGAGGGAAAGTGGGGATGTAACATGCTTAACAAGAATCTCTTTGTAAGCTCTTTGGTTGGGTGTTTTACTCCAAAAATACCAGTGTTCCTGCTTTGAACTTCCATGAGTTTTGTGAATTATTTCACTACTGGGTGAGTATCCAAATGTGTCCATCAATAACCAGCAGTCTTACTCACAAGTATTTGCAAAACTGTGTTCAGCATGGAGGGAAAGGGTTTCCTATTTTTCAATCTGGCTGCAAGATCTTCCTCTTTTTCCTCCTGTATTTGCCACTGTTCTGATATACTCCTTCAGTTAGATTTAGGGAAAATAAGTTGGGTGTCTGAGCTACTGGTACAGATTTTGGACCATCTTTTAGATGTTAGCTTGCTTTATTCTTACTTACTTGTCTTTCTTGGCTGATTACTATCCCATTTCCCTTGTTAATCTACTGTCTTCTGTAGTGAGGCAGATGAGGAGTTTCAGAGGAAATGGCACATGGCAGCTGCCATGGGCTAGAAAAGGAGACTTCAGAAATATTCTGTGCTCAGAAAAGCTGAAACCAAGGGAGCACAGAGCAGACTCGAAACTGTGAAACTGAAGTCTGGATGAGGTGATCTTCTGAGTGGGTTTTAGGATTTTCATTTTTACTTCCCTGTTTTAGCTTTTCTTTCCATATTAGTTGTTTAAGGCCTGTTTTTCTCTCTGTGGTATGTGTGGCTGATGTTGCATCTGTAAGGCTCAAGTAGTGTCCTCAGTTATTCTCATGTTCAGAGAGATTTATGGCTTCAGTAGCACATTGCTTCACCTAGCTGTCCCTGTCCTATAAAGTGTTCTACTTCTTTTGCCAGACCTGAAGAACTGTTAATTATCCTGCAGTGCTTCTGGGCTATCCAAATGGTTGATGGTAGGTGTGTAATTTGTCTTTTTGCATTGGTTTAGAAAATTCCAGGTGATGGGAAATAAGCTTTGTTAATAAGGCAATAAAGACTCAAAAGACAATCACTGTTCTAACATATGGTTTAGCCAAGGTGGAGAATGTTTTCCTCAGCTTTCTATGTCTTTCTATGTCTATGTGATCCCAGTTTCTGCTTTTATTTTAGGATTCTCCCCCTGTGTGCCTGCAACAGTAATTCCAACAGCAATTCCACTGTACTTTATTGCTGTTGTTTGATATAATTGGTTTGTTTTTTTCATGTGAATATTTACTTGCTGGGGAAAGACCCCACAAACCTTAATCCATATTGGCACAAATATTTGGGAATCATCAGACCATGGTGGTGCTTTGCCCCTATAAGCTGACTACAATGCTTTTTGTCACCAGGGACCCTAAAGTAAGGGTTTGTTTTAGGAGCTGTTCCTGTAATATTTGAAGGTACGTTTTGATTTCAGATCTTACTCAGGGATAAAATGGTTTACAGAAAAATAACTGTGAATAGGTGTTTTCAGGCAAATCTCTCAAATTATAATAAATATGTGTCTATTGCACACCTTCATAGAAGTCTTTGAGCTTAGTTGCAGCTGGGAAGGCTGAGTAAAGAGAAGTTTCTATCAAAGACCTTTTTATATAACAGACACATCTTTTGAGCAGGCATCCTCCAAAACTGATATTTAAAAGAACAATGCCTGTACTTTTTACCACATTTTTAGATAGTAGCAAATAACTGTGACTGCTTTAGCCTATTCTGTTGTTTCAGAATCTATTTTCAGTAGCTCTCAGGCAGTGCAAACAGAGGAAGCTCTTGGAAAGAGCTCCAAGTAAGTATTTGGAGTTTCCAGAAGGGCAGGCTTAATATTATGGAGTAAAACAGCTTCAGCAGAGATAAAAACATATTCTGCCTGTTCAGTGACATAAATCAAAGATATCCTCCCTCTTGCCTAACACATCTTTATAGAATTCCCACAGTGGCTGGGATCCAAGTAAATAAAAGCTGCCTCAGCTGTGATGAGAAATGCCAGTCAGAGGCTTGAGAAAATAAAGGAACAAATTCTTGTCCATAGACAGGGAGTTATTTACCTGCCAAATTCTTAAATTCCTTTATGCAGTATTGTTCTTTGTCATGGAATTAAAGGAATGAATTTATATTTGTAAGTGAGAGTGTGAGATCAGTGAGAGAAAGGAAAAGAAGCATATTGAGAAATTGTGCCCAGTTCTGTACTCCTTACATTAGCTCTGAGCCGTGCAGCACATACAATATAATAAGTCACCTTAGAACCCCTTTATCCCAAGCATTAAGGAAGATAACAGCTGTGGAATGGTGGCTTGCACATGCCTCAGAGGATAGTGGCTGGAGCCATGTTGATTATCATCAGCTGCAGACAGATTGAAATGGAAACATTTCATAGGCAAAACCTGAGTTTGCTCAAAAGAGCCCCACCTGAAGCTCCTGATCCATGTAAGCCCCATTCCCTTAAAACTTTTGTTTGTCTGTATCATGGATGGTTTGTCATTCATCACTGGTAAGTAGTCATTGTTAGACAAGCTAAACCTACTTACACAGAGATTAACTGCTTTTTATTTCTTCACTCCATGTTTTGCCTCTGTGACATTCTGTATGCTGTGTGCTGTGTCCTGTTTTAAATCTGCATATACCTACACCTGCATAGAAGCTTATGGTAAGATTCCTTGCTTGTTATATATGGTAACTTCTGCACCTTCCTAGGCTTCTACATTTTTAGCTCTGTGACTACTAAAAATTCTAACCCTGAAGTAACCAAGAAGGTAAAAGTAGGTGCAACCCTGTAGTGTGAAGGAGATGAATACTTGGAATTAATTTACTGGTAGATAAAAGGAATTACAGGTTTGTTAGCTGAGGGGGAGGATGGACACTAGGTAATCTAGGAGATGAAAATCCTTACATGCTTGACCAGGGAGTCTGTTGGCTATATTTAAGCTTTTTTCCACTGCCCATTGTCCAGGAGTGTTAAGAAGTGGCTGGGGGGAGAGAATTGGATAGAAACTCTTAAGTGACTGAAATGCAGACATTGTCACTCTTGGGAATTGCGTTGAAAGGGCCCAGGAAATACCAACATGGTACTCAGCAGGGAGTACAATTGTCAGAAGATAGGACAAGGGCATTGTCTGTGGAGAAAGATAAATTACTAGAACAAGGAGAGGCTTACTGCTCTGGATGAAACATTCTTCAATACACTTGTATTTGAACAATGATCATATGTCCTTTTTTATGAAAGCAAAGCCCCTTCCCAAGCTTGGCAATAGGGAGTAATTAAAATAATACTGATAATCTGGAAGGGATCAGATTGCTGAAGTTACAAATCTGCTCTAGGAGAAACTTGGGGAAGGAGGGTGAAGTAAACCAGTAGGCTGTTTCTTGCAAAAATTCTTTACAAATAAATTAACCAAAATAATGGGACTATGGGAAACATGAATTTTTTTAAAAAGAAAACAAACCTAGATGAAATAAGCAGCTGGTAGAAGCAGATGATGCCAGTAGATAATTTGACTTGGCTAAAAGTAGCCAGAAGTGAATTAAGCATGAGCTAAAACATGTGAAGTTGTTTACTAACATTGATTCTGCAGATAACGAAAAGATAGGTGAAAATAAGAATAGTCAGAGTAGTACCATCTAGCCTGATTCAGTCTGAGAGGTGCAATAGAGATTGTGTTTTCAGAGGACGGAAGTGTTGCTGGAAGGCAGCTGGAGGTGAGAGGTGCTGCTTTGGAGGTGCTGATGGGAGGTGAGCAGGGGCTGGGCAAGGAGTTCATGGAGCAGTCCCAGGAAGCTGGGCAGAACTGTTGATGTGCTGCTAGGTTTTGCACTGTGAATCAGCTCCTAGTAGAGGAAGAAAGAATCAATGAGGTGTGAGACAAACAGATGAAGCTTTTTGTAACAGCTGAAACCATGTAAAATAAGCAAAAAATCAGTGACCTGTAGCTCTCAAAACTTCAAACCCAAATTGAATCAAAATTTCAAACCCAAATATCAACAATTGAAAAAGACCTGTGGGGTCTTCCTGTGGCAACTAAAGGCCAGCCTAATGTAAATTTGAGAGATTGTGTAATCTACAGTGGAGAAGTCTCAAATTCTGGTCACGTGGTCATAAACTTTTGGATTCAAGAAATGTGAGAAAGCTCTATAAAAATGTCTTGAGAGTACTTAAAAGCAGGCTGGTGTATTTTTATATACTGCAGATCTGCAGTGCTGTAAGTCATACTTCCTGGAAGCACTTTGTACATAGACCAATTTAATGTTAGAATACATTACAGAAATACGTTAAATCAAAAAGTTAAAGTTCTGCTTAGCTAACATGTATTTTGCATCAGTTTGAATAAGTGAAATACTGGAGTTTTCCTGAGCCTTTGAATGACTTTTGAGAGATGAACACCAGTATGTCAAGTATCAATAAGCTTTGCTACCCAAAAAAGACAAATTTGTGAATTTTGTATGTGCAAGATAAAGGGGAATGGTAAGAAAGTCGATGATGATGATGAAAGCTTATGAAGTGCATGCCAACAAGTATCAAAGAACAATATGGCAGTAAACACATAATGCTTGAACAAGTGCAAAGGATATTTACTAAGCTCTGAAAGGGCTGTAAAAAATGGTAATATGAAGAATTAGGTCAAGTAGCTTTTTTTTATTCCAGTGCAGCCACTCCAGTAGCTGCCATTCCACTAGGGGATGTTGTTTAGTTTTTTTCCTTTGGGGGTTATAAATGGTAAATTAATTGAACCAAATCTACTCTGCTTTCTGGAAGCAAACTGGTAGTAGAGTAAAGTTACCAGTAATTTGCTTTGAGATGATCTCGAGAGAGTCCTTTGCTGTGGAATCAACTTTTCTGATTCTCTATGTTTATGTCCAGGTTTTCTTGTACTATTACATCTCTGTAAATTTTTCCTACACAAACCTGGATATGGTTTGGAATAGCTGTCTTGTCTTTCCTTGTGACATGGCACAAGTTTTTTTTTCCTCTGCTCTTACTCAGAGTGCTTGAGTCCCTGGGAAAGGTGTGCCATTTTCTCCCTGTGTAGGGATCCCTTATATGAGACACTTGTGGTGTCCCATGAGGATTCCTCCTGAGTCCTCATGAACAGCCTGGATATCACTTACATGTGGTGGTGTTAGACTGCACCTGGCACTGCCTCACCCCTTTCTCAGCTGTGTGTCCCAGGGGTTGGGTTTGGGAGCAGAAGCTCTGGGTGCTTTGTTTGGAGAGCAGTCCCCAGGCTCTGTGTGGATCTCTCTGCTCCAGCTGGGAATGCTGCGCTGGCCCTGCAGAGCTGGTGCTTGCCTTGGCTCAGAAGCTGAGGCAGAATTTATTTGCCTATAGCTTAGCATAAGCTTCACAGTGTGCAAGTGGTGTTTGGGTTCTTTAAAACATGGCAAGGTACAGGTTTCCTCCTCACTGATGAAGATGCTCCTCTTGAGCCCTGTGATGTGTCACCCCTCCAGCTCTGTAAGGATGTCACTGCGTATGTCACGCTCACATGCACGTGTGACTTCTTGGAGCATGAGTTACACACTGTTTTCTGCTTTACCAAGGACAGGTATAATTTTCATCTCATCTTACTATTCTTAGGTGGTTTTTAAACAAATGTGGCCTGGCCCTAATCACCACCTTCAGATTAAGTAATTTAAACTGTAAAAGTAGAAACATTTCATTTTTTCTGTTTGTATTTTCACAAATCATTTTTTCTTCACTGGTTGATATAACCCTTCAAAGTTAATTTGCAGCTAAATATACAACCTTTCTGTGTAATTTGGCTCTTACTCTTGTCAGCCAGAAGGGATTGTTAGCTCTATACAACTGTGTTCAATTTCATCCTGTATTTGAAGGGTGACATTTTTATAAGTGCCTTGCCTTAAGATGGAATTAGAATGTTGATGAAACACTAATTCAGTTTCCAAGAAATACGTTATATATGAAATAGAATCAAATTTAGTAGTTTTGACATTTTGAATCCTTGTGGACTAGATATTTAGGGAAAAAAATACTTTCAGAAATTCCACATGTGTAGAAACACAGAGGGGACCTAACTAATTTCAGAATTATTCAAGTTTTACCTACATGGACTCTAAATGGATCTTGTAGACAACGTACTTTTTTGTCTTAATATCTACAGGTGTGTGTCTCTATCTACAGATACTGAGAAACTTGGTTTAATAGTTCCAAGATTTTTGAATAAATTGCTATCTCTTTTCTGCTTCAGAGTTGTTTAGACACTGGAAAAGGAAAATAAACTCTCCTGCCTTTTCAGTTTTTAATCAGCTTTTCAATTCTGAATAGAGTAATAAATTTTAAGACCTTGGTCTCTGTGCAGATACTGCATTGAACAAAAAGAAATACAAATTATTAAGGCAAAGTTTTTATACTCAATTCAGTATGTTTTATGGAAAATTATACCCAGTATGGCACTGCATAAAACTGAACTGCAAGTAAGATGTTTCCTCTCCCAGTGTGTATACAATTAAATGTTTATCTGAGGACTCATTGACTTAAAGTAAAGTTACAATTTTTTAAAATAAGCACAGGCTTTAAAAGAGGTTGGTTTTAATTTTATCTTTAATATAAACTCTTTCACAAATGAAACTGTATGTAGCAAACCATTGCTTTTATACTGTAATCTGCATTTAAGAACATGGCATGTCTGGTCAGCAGTGAAGATTTGGCTGCCTTTTGCAAGTGCAGAAACAATACAATTTACTCAGGCTTTTTGGCTTTCCTTATTTCTTTTGCCTGTGACAGATGTTGGATTTGTGTGGGTGTGGTGGTTTTTTGTAGCACTGACTGAAGAAAGAGTAGGTTGGGGAGAGAACAGTACAGGACTTTCCTCTGTCCCTTTAGATCTGAAAATGCAGCAGTCTAAACAGTGGGAGTGTGGTGAGCTTGAGGACCAAAGGAACCCTTGAAGTGGTTGTTAGATATCTATCTTAATTGCTTCCTAATTTTGCAAAATGTGTCTCCTCCTGAAACAAAGGGGCAATTAGAAGTGAATGAGCTGAGAGCATTCTGTTAGAGAAGCAGGGTGTGGCTGAGGAGATGTGCAGGTGGATTGAAGCTTTTCTTTCAGCCCTGGAACGCTCTGGAGCTTGGCTTGTGATGGCAGTTTGTCTGGGAGAGGAGTGGAACTGTTACAGCTCCTTCCCACTCAGTCTCATCCACTACACACAGATTTCTGGATTTCATCTGTACAATGAGGAATACAGTTGCTTTACTGAAGGCAAATTCTGATGGTTTGATAAAGATCTTGATCCACAGGTAAATACCAAAGATGAGGCTTCTGAGCTGCCTTAAACAGTTCTGTCATCTGAAGCTGAGTGATTCAGGGATTCGCTTAGGCTAAAAGTATCTTTCCCTACCTTCTATACCTCATCTAAATGGCAATGACAGAGACTGATGGTGCATGTGGTTTGGTGTCAAGTGGAGCTTTTGGTCCTGCTGAAACTTAAAGCAGTTTGCACAAGATGAGCAGCAAAGCCATGGATTAACAGATCTTACTGCATGTCCTTCTCAAAGGTGCATTGTGGTGACACGTGTTGGTGGCCAGTCCTGGAGAGGGGATTGAGCCAATGGTACCTGTTTGCACCAGCATTTTGCAGTTAAGATTTTGCAGGCCTGCAGGTGATCTGGCATGTCTGATATTCTGAAGCTTTGGAGAGAGTGTTTATAATGTCTGATAGCTGGATATAGGGAGAAGTAAAGATACAGGTTTTCTTTAGTTACTGTTATTCCATTTTACATTTATCTTAATGTCTGCAATGGACTGTTTCTGCTGCCTTTATAGGAGGAAGAGGAGCAAGAAGAAGAAGATGATGATGAAGATGATGATGACACAGATGACCTTGACGAACTAGATACAGACCAGCTGCTGGAGGCTGAGCTGGAGGAGGATGAGAACAATGAGAATGCTGGTGAGGATGGAGAAAATGACTTTTCTCCCTCCGATGATGAGGAGATTGCCAACCTCCTGGAAGAGGGAGATGAGGGTGAAGATGAAGATTCTGATGCTGATGAAGAAGTTGAGCTGATTCTTGGAGATAGTAAGTGTGTGCCTACCTTGGTGACCTTGTCCACTGCTTAAGGTCCTGACAAAGAGGCAACATCAAAATTTCCCCTGAAATGACTTAACTGACTTGTCCCTGGCTGGTATGAGTGACAGGCCATCATCATGCTTGTTCGCCTGGGGCTTCTCTTAGTAATCTGCTGGTAAAAACAGCTCTTACGTGAGAGGACTACTGTGCATTCTGGAAAAGGAGGTGTCTCCTTTCTTCAAGTGCTCCCGTGTGTGTGTGTGTGTGAGAACTCCATGTGAAAAAGCTTTGTCTGATTGCTTGCCTGTCCTGCCCTTCAAGGGGACACAGGTTTAACTCTTACCTCACCTGTCCTCTCTGCCTCTTGTGACCCTGTAAGGACAGAGAAGCACTTTTGATCCTTGGTGCTGTTCTTTCTCTTTCGTAATTGCTTAAAGTGCAAAGCCAACATGTCATTTCACTTCCTTTGTTAGACTATTCTGAAGCTAACATAACTTTCGGGATACAATTTAAATTGTTCTCTTTTTCTGGCATTCTACAAATACAGTGATTTGAAAATACAAAGTGTGTGTGTGTATGTGTGCGTAGAAAGGTCTGAACTTTTTATGTAGCAGTAATGTTTGGAAAAATGCTTCACAAGAAAGAAGGTGAGTAGGATAGCATGAGGTTTGGGATTTGTGACATCAGATTCTGTTCCCTTTTTTGCAGCACAATTTTTGAGTATGTGCAGCCAAACCATTTAGTTATTTTTTTTTTATTTTCAAGCTGTAAAAATGGATATAGTATAGTTACCTTAAGTTAAAAGGTTGGTAAGGATGAGTAATTACAGTGTGCAAGGTGTTTGAAGTCCTGTAGTGATTGATTCCCATCTCGGCTCTCACATCAGTCTTCTCTGCCAGTGGGCTGGAGGATGAAGCATGCCAGGCCCCTCTGTGGCAGTGATGTGGCTGGCAGGCTCATCCATGTCTTCTGTGGCAATGCAGCTTAGTCATTTTTAAGGACATGGCCACATGAGGTTGCCAGAGTTATTCTGTGGAGTCACTCTGCTGTTCTCTAGAAGGAAATAGATTTATACTGGAGGGCCATATAAGATATTTGCACAGCTCAGTAATTAATGGCATCTTGCAGTGCAACATTTTGGGGTTACAGGGAACCTCTGTGTCCTAGTAGTGGACAGGATCTTTGTGATGCTACTCCACTCGTTTTTCCTCAGGGAATGCAGAGCCAGAAGCTCTTCAGACAGCACCTGGGGTGCTGTACCTTGAATTGTCCAAGGGGCAGCATGGCCAGGATGTTCAAGCCATTTCAATAACTCTTCCTGGAACAAGCCAGGGGCTACTTGACAGAAATTTCAGGCATGCTCTGCAGAGCACTGTGTTATGAAGTGGCCACATCTGTACATCATTTATGGATAGAGCTACTTGAGCAGACCTTGGATCTGTATGGCTGCGGAGCAGCAGCCAGCCCATCCTGTGGTTGTTAGGTTGCTTAGCAGCAATTTTGGGAACTCGGAGCAGGAAGTGCAGCTCTGCCAGGTTGATCCATGCATGGCCCTTGATGGGTTTGATGAATGGGGCTCTGTGGCAGCTTTTCTGTGATTTCTTCTGACTTCTTTCTGTTTCCCACCCAGCAAAGAGCAATTAAAGTTTTCCTTTGCTTTTGTTTGTTCCAGAATTAAAAGTTGTAATGGCACTGCCAGTGTAGTGAGTACTGGCATGGGGTGCATTTAGAGTGTTCCCTGCTGCAGATTCTTGCTGTATTCTGGGTGACCCTCCATAACATACAGTGAGTGTTGCCAAAGCAAAATAATTCAGAGAACAATTGAAATAGGGGACTGAGTGGCATTGGTCTCTTGTGCTTTAGAAGAGGTTCTAATTCCTTTTTTAAAATAATCCATGGAGAACCTGAATGTGTCTTCCTCCCCCTTTGTTACCACCTTGGGGACATTAGATCTGTTTGTCAAAGCAGTTCATGCATTGTGCAGGTCTTTCAAGAGCTTGTTCCTGGGCCAGGTGGGTGTAATTTTTGAAATGTATATGTGACATAAGATGGAAGAAATATGTAGAATTCTCACCAGCAGCATGACTGACTCTTGATTCTGATCCCTCTTTTCTTCCGTAATCCAAAATGGCAACTTCCAGGCAGGTCTGTGCAAACTAATCATGCCAAGCAGTTAACTCCAGTCAGGTTGACTTGCATAGAGCTCAACTGGAAGGTTGTGTGGTGAACTGGGGAATAGTGAGGAGATGCTTTCTCAAAACTTTCCTCTGCATTAAAAAAACTCAAAAGAACAAAATCCCCCTAAACTCCAACTTTCTCAGCATTTCTTCTCAAGAGTTTCTGGATTTTTATCTTGCTTGTGCTTCTTTCCCTCTTACTGTGTAAGTGTAGCTGCTGCAGCACTGGCTGGTGTTTCCTAACTCCCCAGCGTGGCTGTGGCTATTCTGGGAACACTGATGACCCCTCAGCTTAGGTTCAGTGAGATGGAGCATCCCTTGCTGATCACAGTGGAAAGGCAGTTGGCTGATCATCAGGGAGGAGGGTTGGGGAAAAGGGTTTGTGCCCTCTCTGCTTGCCTGTGATTTTTTTTGCCTAAGGATAGCATCTGAGAAGGGGTGAACCTTCCAGAAGGTCTTTCTTACCTTGACAGGCATTTTAGAGATCCACCATTACCGAGATGGCTAAGTGGAAGTCTTGGTGTCTTTTTTTTTTTTTTTTCTTTTTAACTATTTTTAACACCCAGTTATCTGCTGCATCCAATGAATTCGCATAAGAAAAAGAGCCAACATCACCTCTAAGGTAAGGCAGGAGCCCTCTTGCTGCCAGAGCTGCTACCACTTCCCTCTTGCACAACTGAGGGAAGAGAGATCTTCTGATTTAAGATAAAAAGCAAGTGTGTGTGTGTGTGTGTGACTGCTTCTGGTAAATCCCTTCACGTCTTCATTCTGTACCACAATGAAGAAAACCAGGAAAAGCACAATTTGCAGGTCACCTTTAGGAAGTGACCTGTAGTTAAATTCATTACAGAAACCTTTGAGTTACTAGAGGAAAGTTCTAATTGGGAATGTGTGGATTGCTTCCACCTTAGTGGGGTCCAACTCACTGCATAAGGAATTACCTTGTGCACATTGTACAGGGGCCAGGCTGGTGGAGCTATCCAGCTGTGAGGAACAACTGCCACATCTGTCCAGCCCCTGGTGTGAAGAGCTGTTGCTCTTTTTTGTGCACAGGAAGTTGTGCAGGCAGCTCTCTGCTGGTGTCATCCCTACCTTGTCAGGGGAAAAACCTGCCAGCTCATAGGAACTGCACTTGCTAAAGCTGCTCTCCTTGAGCCTCTGTTGTAAGCAGGAAAGGAAAGCTCTGCTGCAGATTTCCTGGCTGCTTTTGAGCAGTTTGGAGCACTGATGGTGCTGGCTCTGTCTGTGCAGGGGTGACCATGTCCTGTGTCACAAACCAAACATAACCCACGTGTCTCCTTTGCAGCCGACAGCTCCGATAACTCGGACCTGGAGGACGACATCATCCTGTCCCTGAATGAGTGAGGAGCGGCTGCGGGGCGGGGTGTGGGCAGGAGGAGATGCTCCCTTCCCAGCAGAAGACCAGAGACCAAATTGGAAAGTGACTGAACACCCCAGCCCTACTTTTCCTGGGAAAGCCTGAGAATCTCCTGCCGATCCGCTGTGTTGGTTTGAGTCAGTTTGAGGCTTGAGGCTAAGTCTCAATAAAGAGACCTGGGGCTAGGCCTCATTTCTCTCTGCCTTTTTTTTTTTTTATTTTTCATTTGAGGCTGAGATGACTCTTCAAGGAAACTTCTGA
>VXBC01005889.1:197806-283973 GCA_013399945.1 Ploceus nigricollis | reverse complement strand
GCTGATTGGGGAGAGGCGGTGGACCGCCGGCGCGTGGCGCGGGTCCCCGCGCCTCTTCGCTGCCATCTTTGTTAAGGGAAGGGCGCTCGCGAGCGCTTCCTGACGGCGGCCGCGGGCGCCATCTTGGAAAGGGGCAGATCCTCACACCTGTGGGCGGGCGGGGCCGGCCCGGGCTCCGCCTTCCCCCCCTCCATCCCTCTGGCGGGGCGGTGTGGAGCAGCGCAAGGTGAGGCTGGGGGGTCGAGGCTCTCGAGTAGCGTGGAGTCGGCGGGGCAGAGGAGCCGCGTGGGCAGGCGGCTCGTGGGATGGGTGTCCCGTGAGGGGTCGGAGCGGCAGGGACGGGCTCGGTGGCAGCACGGGCACAGCCCGTCATGGGTGGCTCTGGGTACACCCTGTGAATTACAAGGACTGGATGCTTTGAGGAGTGTAATAAACACATATTGTATGGCTCTACGCAGATATTTACTATATATATTATGCTATGTAGGAAAGTTATGCTGTATTAACATTTTAATAATATAGTAAATGTAGTTTTGTAATTAAAAACTAAACTTTAGTAGTTAAAATAGAAACTGTGCATGTGAGATGTTCTTTTTANTCCCAGCCCGGTGCTGATTTTCTTTGCTTTTATTGTTTCTTTGATTGCCCTAACTCTAATTGTCTAACTTTTATTACTATTACTTGTATTATTATTTTTATAACCATTTTATTTTTATTAAACTTTTATAAATTTTTAGAAACAAGTGATTGGCGTTTATTACAAGGAGGGACAGCTGAGAGGTCAAAATAGCAACCTGTGTTCACTTGTTTCTGGCTTCTTGGGTGGGTGTTTTTGCAGAAAGGAATTTTTTTGTTTGTTTAATTCCAACTTAATATCCTAGTCGCTGGGCCTGTCACCTTTTGTTCAGGCACATAGGGGGATTCTTGGGGTTGTCCGGTGCCAGGGCTAGGAGTTGGACTTTGGTGATCCTTGTGGGTCTTTTCCAACTCAGAATACTTTTATTCTGTTCCAAAAGTCCTCACAGTTTGTGCCTTTAACTACCTTCAACACTCCCCAACACTGTGAGTTTATGACTGAAATTCCCTTGGAGTTAGGAGAGGAGCAAACACCTGCTGATAGCTCCTTGTGCAGCTTTACGAGAAACTCTGTGTATCCTGGGATATCATTCCAGTGAAAGAAGGGAGAGGCAAAGTCTCACAGCCCTGTAGTACTGCAAGGGAGCTCCCATGTAGCTCCGTGGGCTCTCTTGCACAGGCAGGCTCTTGAGGCAGCCTGGTGGGGCAGGGCCTAATCAGAATTTTCTTGCAGGTCGTCAGGTGCAAGTGGTAAGCTTGACGAGGTGAGACAGGCAGTGTGGGGAGGAGGAGCACCTGGTTCAGGAAAGGTCACTGCAGGTGAGCAGTAATTAGGACACTATTTACCAGTGAGAGTACATCATGTGTTTATTAGGAGACGTGGTTTTGCTCATTTCTAGATCTTTTTATCTCTCCAAATGTGTTTATTAAGATCAATATAAATATTATTAAGTCAATCCATAATGATTTCCAGGATTGCTCAATATCAGTATACTTTAGGAAGATTATTGGCTTTTTAAAAATTATGCTCATTGCCCACTAAAGTCACTTAGCTGTGCAGAGAAGTGGTGGCTTGAAGTGCCCTTGTTTCTTATCAGGATAGTGGCCAAAAGAACTGTGAGATGAAGTGGCTTCGTAATTAGGTGGGAATAGGGCTTAAATTTAGAATTAGGAGACTTTAGGAAGGTCATAATAAAGACAGAGTTTACCTACCAGAACAGTGCAGTTATGAACCATCTTCAAACTAGGAACTTTACACATTTTTGTGGAACAGGAGACAAGTGGTTTTATTTGGTTTTGGATTGGGAAATGAGCCTCTGTATTTCAATGTGGGATCCTCAAATGGGTCTGAGGAAGGACAAGGACTCCTTTTGTATTTTGTTTTTTTTTCCTTCTTTTTATTTATAGTTTGTTTCAGTAGCTAGAATAGATTCCTTGCATTTTACCTTGTGCTTCTTCTTGATCCATGGTGAAGTTTTTGGGGCTCTGTTTGTTCCACCACCCTCCAGGCCCTGTCTCTCTGAAGCATTAGGGATTTGTCCTGGCTGAGACCTGGGTGATGGAGAGCTTGTGCTGTTCCTCACTGTTGTTTCTTCCTAGTATCCAATCTAACCCTGGTCTTTGTCAGTGTGAAGCTATTCCCTCGTGTCCTTATCACTCTAGGGCCTTGTCCGAAGTCCCTCTCTCGCTCTCTCGGAGCCCCTTTAGGCACTGGAAGGTGCTCTAAGGTCTGCCTGGGCTACTCAGCCAATTGAGTGGGCAGGAGAGTTAATTTGGCTCGGTGACTCTGTGGGGATTGGAGTCGTTGGGAAGTGCAGGTAAACAGAGGATGTTCCTGGCAGCTGTGGGGGCTGGGGCTGTGCTGGCTCTGCCAGCTGAGAACACAAATCTCTTCCAGCCATGCGGAGGCATGAAGGGGCTCAGCCTCGGGTGTTGGGCTGCGAGGACATAGAAGTGAGTTCTATCGGGGGGACAGGAAACAGTTTGGGGAAAGGTAATGCAGTACTGCTGTGAATGAATGCTGAATAGAAGATAAAATGTAATAGATCTACTATTCCAAATTTTGGTATAATTTATGTGGGATTGACAGTAAAGGCCATCAAAAGAGAGAAGTGATGTGTGAACATTCTCTTAAGATACCTGAGCTCAGAGCTCTGCCTTGTGAACTGTCTGTGTTTGTGTCCATGGCTTGTTAAGAATTATCCAGAAGTGGAGGCACATTTATGCATAGGATGTAGAAGGCTGAATCTTTTATCTGCCTGGTTAGTCATTTGTAGAGGTTTAATTTCTCCTCTTATCAGCTTTGTAATGAAATTCATACTGAGTCAGACAAGTCATATTTTGAAACTGTGCTAAGTTTTCTTATTTAGATAAGAAGAGGTATTTGGACACGGGATTTAGATTTCAATCTGACTAGTGGCAGCTTAAAGTATTGGACTTGCACTGAAAAAAATGGTTGTTGGTTTTAACAGAAACTAGAGTATTTTTTTAACTTTTGTTTACAGCTGAGGGCTTCACACATCTTTTGTTGTGCCAAAACACAGTTTTTATTACCTGTGCTTGATTAATAAATAATTTTTGTCAGAATAAAAAATACTTAACTGAGATTAATAAACTGGCTTAGAAACAGTCTCAAAGGGTCTGATTGAAGACAGGGTGAAGGGTAAGGAACATAAGTCCTAGGAGGAGTGGCTGAGGGTACCAGGGTGTTCAGGCTGGAGGTCTTATCACTCTCTACAGCTGCCTGAAAGGTTGTAGCCAGGTGTGGGTCAGCCTTTTCTCCCAGGGAGCAAGTGACAAGAGAAGAGGAAATGGCCTCAAGTTGTGTCAGGGAAGGTTCAGGTTGGATATTAGGAAAAATTTCTTCACTGAAAGGATGGTTAAGCCCTGGAACGTGTTGCCCAGGGAAATGGTGGCGTCACCATCCCTGGAAGTGTTCAAAAACCAAGTGGACGTGGCACTTCACAATATGGTTTAGAGGGCAGAGTGGTATTTGGTTGAAGGTTGGACTTGGTGATCTTGGAGGTCTTTTCCAACCTGAATGATTCTAAGATTCTATTCTATGACTGATACAGACTTCAGTACCCTGTTACAGTTTCTGTGGTGTGTGCAAAGGGTGCCTTGGCAGTCCATGTACATCTTGGGGCCACCTGAAGAGTCAGATTTGCTGCTAAATGTCTTTTGAGACAGGTATCAGAAGTTTTTTTGTTGGTTTGTTGAGACATTAAATGAGTTATTTTGCCTCCTGTACAATGACCTGGTTTATTAGTAGTAATGGAAGAAAATTTGAGATCAGGAGCCTGTAGAAGTCACCACAGCTCTCAATTCCCCAATCCTGTGTTCCTGCATGTCTTAACTACTATTCTTTCACACCTATTCTGTTAAAATGATCACCAAAACGGTGCCTGGGGCTGTTGCAAGTGCCATGTCCATCCACCTGACTAGACCAGGAGGGGGCTGTACCTGCTGCTTGCTTCAGGAAGTTGATATTAAATAACACTTAAAACATGGAAGCCGTTCCCTCACCACACACGAAGTCCTTCAGGTTGCTCCCCCATTTTTCTCATTCACACAAAGGTGGGAAGTGAGGGCTCTTCCTTGTCTCTTGTGAAGGTTTGGAGCCGCCTGAGGATAGCCCTGCCTCAAGGACAGCAATGACCATACAGCTGTACTGTTTTAATATCAGTATTAATCTTTAATTCCACATCACAGCAGTCGAGTGAATGGGTAAGGGAAAGGAGCCCAAAACAAACGGCAGATATTTACATCTAAAATTCACACCACTTATTTGTTGGTTCTGGAAACATGCTATCACAATATATACAATGAAGTACCTTTAGGACACTTGTACAAATTAATTTTTTCCTTTTGAATTTGATTTCCATTATAGATAAGATAGCTGTTTTCATTTTATTTTAAACATGAATACACAAAAGAGAAGTGGTTAGAGGTTTTCGCCTTTTTTTTTTTTAAATAAGCACAGAATGCCAGAGGTTAAAAACACATTTACAGGGCAGAATACCAGTCAGACATCACAATCTATACATTTTTTGCTCAATTTCCTGTACAAATACACAGCATTCAAATGGGGGTATTTACAAAGAAGCATGACTAGAGGAAATTTTAAATATCACATAATTTGTTTCCCAAAGGCTCTTGCTCTCTCCAGCCTCCCCAGTTTTGGCTGATACTCCACAGAAGGGATATGCAATATCCCTTACCTAAAAAAGGGTAAGTAAGCTAAAAACCAAACAGAGGAAAATACGAAAAAGGATCTGAGTCTTGCATACAGGAATAAAACCAACCCAACTATTGGGAAAAAAAAGTAGGATTCAGAGAAATTGTTTTAATTGCTTTTCTTCTACCACTGTAGCTCCTTCTCAATTTTGTTTCAGATGGGGCCAGCAGGTACTGACGATGGAGAGATTTATAGCAGAATTCCACCAATTTTCTCAGAAATGCACATGCTATTTTCTTATGCAAAGAAAACCCAATGAAGGCAAGTACACTGAGGTTTGAATTAGAGTTAGGTATAGAATGTCAAGGTCCTGTTCAAAACATCCTGTTGCTGTGGTTTATACAAGGAATCTTCAAATCCTGTTGGGCAAGTGCAACTGCTGTTGCTTCCACCTACTCCAGGACTGAGCTTGATGTTGGAGTTGTACTATGCTAAAAGACACCTCACCCTACAGAGAAATAGTAGTTCCAGGCAATATTAGTTCCAAGATTCACAAAATCTTAAGAATAGTCTTTCTATCTTCTGCTCCCTTTAAGGCAAACGCTGAAAAGGGAGACAGAATACTTGGTAGATATCAGAACAATAACAGAAATTTAACTCCAGAGAGGCTTAAATTTGGTAAATTCAGCAATTTATTCCACCCTTCTTTATGTGGACCTGCCATAAATTAGGTATTTGTACACATCACCTGATTGATCTTCAAACTCTTGCAAATACATAGGAAAGCCAGACTCCCCAAATGGACTCACTGCTGTTGTGCCAGGTCTCTAATCAGAGCAGGATGATGCATTTTCAGAGACTGATTAGAGATCTGGTGGGCAGGTTTTCTAGCTGCCTGGGACTCAGTCCCATGGTCATTGCATTCTTGGTTCTGCAGAGTTTTATTTGCAAGACCTGCTGGTTTTTCACATTAAGGAAGCTCGGTAAGTCACTACATTTACTACTTTTAGTCTTGCTGCCAGGAAAAAAAAAGAAACTGGGGCAAAGGAGATGGAATTAAAACTTAGTTCTTTGAAGAACTTCACTGGAAGAGTCTCAGTGGGATTGGGGATAGCATATGTGAAAACATTTCACCCTTTTCTAAGGAATTACCTTGACTTACCTTTACTGAAAACATCAGTTGTTTTCCTACATTTGTTCTATACCAGAGATCCATCTTGATTTGTTAACATTGAAGACTGTCCTAGCATTGGAAAACTCGCCTTCCTGCTAAAGATGAAACATCCACTATAGGCCAGATTTTATTATCATTGTTTAAATTGTGAAGGATATAATGGTTACAAGCAGCCTGTGTTAGTAACAAAATAGAGGAAGCAAGAGAGACTTTGTTCCAGCCAAATAGGCCATTTAAGAAACAAATCCATAACTTAGTAGTTTTGCATGGGCTAGAGCTTGAGAAAGAAAATATACAAATCCTCTTAAAAGTCCCCTTCATACAACTGCTGAGTCCAGACTTTACACAGCCAGACCATCTTTAGCCAGTTCAGAAACTATGTACTCTGCCCAGTCACTGTATTTAGAGGTAGTGCTAAAGGTGACCTGTAAAAGCTTTAAAATAATCCTTTTTTGCTTCTTTATGCTGTTTTTAGCAGGAGAAAGTTATGCAAGAATTCAAGACGTAAGTTGGGTGCTGTTCCTGTTTCTGGCACTAATTTATATGGTGGAGGTCTTATTTGAATGTGCTTCAGATTTTTCAGCAGTAGGAAAGAGGGAGGGCTGTTTCCATCCTACGGAGTGTGCTTTGCAGTCTGCAGGTGAAAGGGTTATAAGGAAGGCTAAAATGTGTGTGGGTATGGCAAGGGAAAGGAAGGTGGTTTGTTTATCTAAAAACATTAAATATTTGATACTATTTTGATTGACATTTTCTTGATAAGTATGAAAACAGGAATAAAAGGTTTCTTAAAACCAAGATCTTTTCTTTGTAAAGAACAATATTACCCACAGATATTTTTTTCCTGAACTGTGCAAGTACTGATGAAAAGGCATGTTTTGGATTCATAGACCTGAACTGTCTTCAGCTCTGCACAGTTCTGGTTTGTGTGGTGTGGCTTGGTGTCCCCCACAATGTTCTTCAGCCCTTTCTAGAGCTTATTAATAAAAAATATGGGATGGGGGGAAAGGGTGTATTGCTGCCTGAGGAGAAAAGGAAAAATAAATCAACCTTCCAGAAGAGAGGAGCAGCAGCTCTTACCACACATTCTAAAGAAGCAAAAGAGGAAACAAACACTTGTTCTTTACAGGTTGCCTTTAAGATCCCTGACTCTGGGGTGTACACTTGATACCAGGCATTGCTCAAGTCTTGGTGTTTTCTGTCTGCTCTGAGAGATGGGAGATTCTTTCTGCACACCAGCTGCAGTGAGTTTTTGGGAGGGACTGAGGATATTGAGTTAACAGGAATGAATCTCAGCTCCTGGGTGATGGAAGTTGGTGAGAATTATGATGTTCAGCCCTGAGGCAAGGATTGTTGGATATGATGCATTTAAGCCACCTTTTATTTACCGGCTGGGTCATCAACCAGCTTGTGGCATGAGAAACTCAATTTGGTTGGTTTTGTTTTAATCTGGAATAGAAATGCTGGTGTCAACAGCCTGCCCAAAGCTGGGCATGGGAAAGGCCTACAATGAGGTTGTAGCTCCAGTAGCCACCAACCTCCTCTCATTCTGTAGCACAGATGAATAACACGATTCCCATGAGAAAGCAGGTTGGCTTAGCCAGTGAAAGCAAAATTTAAGAAATTAAACAGTACATAAAAAACAAAGGAGGCAGAGTTTGTTGGAAATGATATCTTGGAGATCAGTGCATCAGCACTGCTTTAGATTGCCTCAGCACCTATGAACCAATGCAGGGAGATCACTGCACAGATATGTACAATCCTGCTCTCAAAAGAGCCAATTTCTTCTTAGAATTGCCATCTTTCCACTGCCTGCAGCTCATGCACCTTCCAGCCTGACAGTTCATAGAATCCCTGATTTCAGCAATGAGCTTTCAATTCTGTACAGCAAAGAAATATGTCCCTAGTGCAACTGCTTCTACTCGTGTGCGTCTCAGAACTGGGAGGAAAGCAGGTTCAAAATTAACTTGCCACATTCCCCCCGTTTTCCCCTCCTCTTAAAATTGTATTTTTCAGCTTCTGCAAGTCTCTATGGCTCATATGCCGTGTGATGTGGTTAAGAAACTGCAGAAGGAATAAACTGTCCACTGCACAGAAAGTTAAAAAACATAACGGAAAGGTGTAAAAAGAAATTAAAAAGGAAAGCAGCAACCTGCCATGCTGGCCCAATTGCTTTTGTGGGCTTCAGACATAACCTTGCAGCAGTAGAAAATCGGTTTGCTGTTCTCCAAGTCCTGCTCTCTCTCTGTCGTATCCAGACCTGGAATGCCAATGCCAGCTGCGTACCAGGAGCTGTCCCTACTGCTCGCTGATGCCGTGCTCCCATGCCACCCTGGCCTGCTCTTCCTTTGCACCACTCACTGGTTGGGACACTTTACGATGCAACGGGCGGTGTTTGTCATCATCTTCAATTATCATCCCCTCCTCGTTCTCCATGTTTGGCAGCCGGGAGTGGTAAGGTTTGGGGGGTAAAGCAGGAGGGTCCATGGTGTCCTGAGGAATGACTCCAGATGGAGCAGAGTGGCTTCGGCATGGCTGGGATTTGAGCGACTCCAGGACATCAGGCTCAGAGAGACTGTACCTGACAGGGAGGTAGGGTGTCTCTAGATCTTCGTCAGTGTTCCAGGCCTGGCTGGGCACAGAATCCATGGTGTCTGTGCGAGGAGGTGGTTCAGAAGAATGTCCAAAATTGCTCTCGCTCAAGGAAGAGACACCACTGCTGGCACTGCCGGATAAAGTGGAGTTACTGCCATCTAGACCAGACTGCGGACTGGTGGGCGATGCAGGGATAGGATGAAGAGGAGACTGTTTGGAGAGAAATAAAACCAGGTTAAAATTGACAAAGGAGGCAATGCTGCATCTTGTGTGTTGATCCCCATTTCAGCTTTTGACAGTGTGGTTAACAACGGCGCAGTTCCATTTATGTTCAGAATGTCAAGGATTATTGGTTTACATGTATGGAAGTACCACTTGTGGGCAGACAAGTGCACTCAACAACACCAGAGCTGTTAGAAACAGCAGCTGAGGTGATGATCAGGGTGCTGAAATCACAGCATATGGTGCAAAAAAGGAAAAGGGAAGGACCTACAACCCATGAGTTACTTCTACAGCATTCAGCTGTGGAATAGGTTAAGTGCTTTCAGTGGGTTTTCTCATGTGCAAGTTACTAGCATGGTATAAATAGTGTTTCTGTGTTCATAAGCTGTTTGGTGGGAGCAGAGAAGGGGGGATCCCTTTCAGGAGCCCATTGTGCTCCTACATCCCTCTCTGCTCTCCTGCCATTACCTTGCGCAACGTTCGTGCGGGCAGTGCCGGAGGAGCATCACTGAGCTGGTGGTGGAAGGCATCAAAGTGCAGTGAGTAGTGTCCTGGAATGAGACAAGGGTCAGAAATGAAGACTTGTGCTGTTTCATTGCAGCCACAGAGCTGGGTTTAGCTCTGTAATGCCAGGTAACAGCTCCAAATGCTGCTAACGCCAGCCTAGGGCTGCCTGTCTGATGGATACTGCGGAGTGCATCTGTCACACACAGGCTGCTAAGGAGAAATTAAGTGCAGAGAGAGATGTTTCACTGCTCCATTATCAAGAATCTCATGGCAAGGCAACAGGCCCTTTAACAATGAACATTTGAAGTTTCATTCCGTAAGCTTAAATTACTGCTAAAGTTGGTCATTGGTAAGAAGCCACACCCAGCTTTGGCACTCTCACACTTAATTCTAGTCCCAAAGTACACACAAGTCCACATTGCTTAAGGACTGTAAGAATTTGAAGATTTGGAAAAAAAAATTGAAAACCTAGCAGACCAGGAAAGACTATGGGGTTTTTGTTTCTGGTTGTTTTTACAGGGGTGGGGGGAAAAGGCTATAGTCAGCTTTTAGGTGGTCTGGATTTATGTGTGTGTGACCTCAGGCATTTGCAGCAGGCCTGCTGGGCACATCCTTACCATGGGCCAGGCTTCGGGGAGGCACTGGTGGGGCCAGGATGCTCCCAGCGTGGGTAGACAGGAATGGCAGCGCCTCTCGGCTTCCGCTGTCCAGGCTCCAGCTACTGGGTGCTGCTGGCACAGCTGAAGGATTGAAACAGATGTAACTCGGGAAACAGGACATGGAGTTTGTGGGGCCAGCACTGGCTTTCCAGTGTGCTCTTCAGCAGCAGAGAGACAGATTCTAGGGACTCAGTGAATGGCAGGATTGAAAGCACAGAAAGGCTACAGAGTGTTAAGTTTAGAGATGCTTTGTTAAGGAAGTGAGAGTTAGGTGATTGCAGGGTTAGTCTGCCCAGCTCCCCTCTATCCCCTGGGCTCATTTCTAACAAAGCTGAAGAGCAGCAGGGCTCTGGCAGGATTTTTGCAAATCAGTGTGAAGGTAAAAATGAAATCCCACCAAAGGAACGGTGGCTGGATCTCAGGTGTGAGCAGTCCTGCTTTGTGGGGAGTGGTGACATGGGAACATGGCAAAACCCTCTGGAAACAGAGGACAGCCTGTGGCTGCACTGCAGGCTCAGTGTGGACTGAATAAAGGACATGAAGGAAATTATACCTCAATCTGTTTCAATATGTTGCAAAAGAAATTACTTCAAAGCTCTAATTTACTAAGCTACAGAGTTGATCAAGAGCTTTGATGACAAAATATTTAAAGACAACAGTTTGGCCTCCTTGTATTACAAAGTCGCCTGAAGAGATCAAGTCTCTGTGAATCAGGAAGTATAGAGAGAGCAATGCTTGCTGCATTTAACAGAGAGTGAATATTAACTTCATGGACTTGGTTTTTCATAGAAATAAAAGCTGCTTCTTGACATGAACATGAACCTTTTTCAAGATCTTGAGAATTCTGTCAACCTTGAACATTATTAAAATGCACCTTCCTTCCAAACAAGACTTGATTTATTCTGAGAAGAGACATGCAATAATTGTATGTTTATTTAAAAACAAATAAGCAATTGCAATTTCTTCAGATTAGCAAAGAAAGAAAAAGAAGTAATGAGCCTGTCAAAGAAAACTGAGATAAAAATAGCTTTTTCCATCTTCAGTTTGCAAAATGGAAGCCTGGAGAAATAAACAAAGAGTTTGACATCTGAAGAGGATTTCTCCTTAATTAAAATGCCTGCAGCCATTTTTGATGCATTTCTTTCTAAAATGACTTTGAAAGGTTTCTCTTTTTTTTTTGTCTCCCTAGTTCATGAGTTAGCATGAGCACAGGCTCCCCAAGGCCTAAAATTCCCTAAAGTAAAAAAGATCACAAAGTGACAGCTTCATAAGACAGAACAAACCCCATAAAAATATAAAAGTAAATGTTTATTTTTTTAAAGAGAGACTCTCAGCCTGAGAACCTGAGAAAGGCATACGAAGAAGAATCTTGACAGAGAACAGGTTCAAACCAGGGCCTACCTCTCTATATAAGTACTATGGCTTCAGATGGATTTTCCCTGTACACATGCCAGAGTGCTCTAATTTGCACTACTGCAATTGGTGTCAATGGGCTAAAACAGAGGGACAAGATGCAACAGCAGTGCCAGCCTTGCTCATCTCTTCTGCCATATCCCATCATCAAATGAAAAGGAGAGAAAACCTGATTTTCTTGGCCTGTAAAACTATTGCTGTGCTTGTTGTTTTGGGTTTTTTTAAACCACTGAGATGCAGAATGAGAATGTGAAGAAGAACACATGGTACCCCAACGAAAAATCCATTTATGCTTTCTCAGTGTTCCCTCATTCACAGTCTTTTGAGTATTTAGGAGTGCTGGAAGAAGGTGAGATGATTTTGAAGAATGGCTGCTGCCCAGTAAAACCAGTGTTTTAGCCAAAATGCTTCAGGGAAGAACCAAAGCAGGGAGCTCCCAGTGCTGTGACTTAGCCCAAGTCTCTGTCTATGACTGTTCAGTGGCCAAGTTTAATTAGTGGGGAGGCTGCATTTGAACCATTCTGCCCCGGGCGACCGATGTCACCACTGTCACTGGGAATTACCGAACAGAACTTCTGACACGGCCAGGAGGGGGTGGGGGAAGTCAGGGCCCTGACTGCTCACAAAATCCAGGGCAGATGGCATCCCAACTACATAGAATGCTGAGGGTTCAGGCCTGCCAGGAGCACCTGTAACTGTATTTTGCCACCAGCCAGGCACAAGAGCTGGGATTCTTGCCTCACCATCCCCACTGAACATCACCTGTGTCTTTCGTGGCTTCTTAGGGATTGTGTCTTTGATCTCCTGGCACTGAATACCACACTCCTGCATATCATCACCCACAGATAAAAATTCAAATATTTTTTCCTAGACAGACAATAAATATTTATCTACCTTCCTTTTTCAGATCTTTCTCCTGTCCAGTACAAAGATCTCACCATCTCTGTCATATGTTTGGTTCAAACTAACATGGCTAACATGGAGCTCTTAATCCCTCACTCCCCATCTGAACTCTCTTGTCATCACTCATTATTGTCATCAAGTCATCATTCTGCCATTTATTCAGAACTGGTGTTTGGTTTCAATCTGGACCACTCATGTTGAAGTAGGGGATTCTGATTTATTCGAAATTCTAAAATAAAATTCAGATTTTTTTTTTTAAGGTACAGTTTAGTTCTGGCACAGTTACTGAAACAAAAAGACAGATAAAAATCTGAGTGCACGATGTAGGTGAGACTAGAGAGTTGCAGTGGTCTTTCCTGGCCTTAAAAATCTTTTAAGATATCATTTTTCCCAGCCATACATGACTGTTGCTTGCTTAGGCAGCCTCCTTGTCTCCAATTTTGATTCAGGAATTTTTCCCTCTTCTGCTTTTTCAGAATGCTGCCTTTCAGATAATTTTTGAGCCCATAATTTTGTCCATGGTACCTCCTTCACAAGCTGCTCCTTTTCTCTTACACCAAACAAATTCTTTCTCCTCTTTCAGTTTTTTTTCCCTGCAGGGACTCTGCCTGGTTTTTTTTCAAAAGAATGAGTTTTAAAAGCATATATTGCTAATGATAAATAAATATAAAACTACTTCAGAGAGAGATTACAAGGAATGTTTGTACTTTGAGCAGTACATATGTATTAAAACCAGTATAACTCATGAGTGAAAAATACAGTCCCAATCTTGGGCTGTTCTTAGATAACTTCTCATTTGCTGCTTTCCAAGTTTGCCTGACAAAGGCTGCAGGAATTGTTTCAATAACAGAATGCTAAACTCAGAAAGCTTTCTGAAATAGGGAGGTCTGTGCCACCCCACCCTACTGTGAAGGCTCTGAAATGATGACAGGTTGGCAGAAGGCCCAGTTAATTAAACCGTTAATTAGAAAAGCGTGAGAGAAATGCACTCCACCAGGAAATGTAGAAGCCGATTTGTTACTTGCTGTAGCATGACCAGAGGAATAATATTTTAGTTAGCAAGCATGCATGCTGAAGAGGAAAAGGAGTACCTTTCTCAGCCACAGACAGGTTGGGATCACTGCAAGGTTTGCATGGTCCAATCATTTGCTGGATCAAGGCGCGCTGGAAATTTGGAGGCTAAGAGAGAAGAAAGTTAGCAAAGAAGAGTTAAAAAAAAAAAGTTACAGACCAGCTAGGGCAACATGAGGACTTTCTGTTCCTTTTTTTTTAAGCAAAGAAGTTTTTAAACTAAAGATTCCCTGGGAACATTAAGCTGTGCCTACATTGGCAGGTACTGCAGTGGAAGGTGAGTGGATCTCTAGGGTGTAACAGTGCTGAGGGTCCACAATTCCTGCTCTCTGGAGGAGTTATTTCAGACTAGCTCTAGCCTGGCATTATGCCCATTAGCAGCTGGAATACATTGTTTTCCCTCTGAAGGTTATCTTTGGCTTTGTTTGAACATTGACTTTGCATGCTTTGAGACAGCTCTCCAATGCAAGTGTGATAAGTGGGCAGGATCAGGAGATTCCTTTCAAAAGCACAGGCCAGGGTGAGATTTAAATGCTTACATGTAGGCACACTTTTCAATTTGTCCAGAGAAATTAGGGCACGGATTTTTTTAAAACCATGTATCAGTATATTATTTCAGCCTCTCATGGTTTTTGATACTTCTGGAAATCATAAAGTTATTTAGAATAAACTTGGAGGCTAGACTGCAGGATGGATGGCCATGGTTCTAAACAAATAAAGAAAATGGTGTGACTACTTGCAATGTACCAGGGCTCACAGGATAAAGTTGGGAAGTGAGTCCATTTTCACAGGATGTATTTTGCTCTTTTAATAGTCACTACAGTTTGTATCACTCAACTGCCACAGTGAGTGCCTCCAGGGGTGGACTAATAGGGAAAGTTCTGCTTCACCTCTGAAAATGATCCTAAATTGCTGTGCTTTCCAAAAATAAAAAAGAAAGCTTTAAGGTAGTCAAAGCCAGCAAAAATACAGCCACAGTTTCAGGTGGCTGAACTGACACAGAAGAAATCAGAGCTGCTACCTGTCCGTTTTCCATGATAGCTGCGGGATACATGGCGCTGCTTGGTCGGTCCCGGTGGGCTGGCAGCAACATCATCATCTCCCGAGAGTGGCGGTACTTATCTGGTAGAGAGGGAGAGCCTGTAAACAAGTGAGAAAAATCACGTACACGGGACAAACGACAGCCATGTCTCTGCATGCCCAGGGATCTCAGTCCTCCTGTGCACTTGGCTCAGACACATGAGCTCACAGGACTCAAGGAAACATGGTGCCGAGCCCACTAAGCAGCTGACTGTTGGTGGGTGCATAGCACGAGGATGGAGTAAGAACTGGCTTGTTGTATGCAATTAAGGACATACCACGTAGGGTCTGTAAGATGTGTGTGTCCCTAGTTGTATGTTGCAAAGTGCTTCCTTTCAAACATAAAAAAAGTGGGCATCTGTGTGGAATCAGCTGTGGCTGTGCCTAATGCTCCCTTGCCCCATAAAGTATTGTAGAGTTACAGAAATGCAATAAAATTGTTCATTTTAGGACTGAATGTGGGAGAAAGGGATAAAAGCTTGAGATACTCCATTCAGTTAAAGCATAAATCTATGGGAAAATACTTTATTCCTTGGTTCTGGATAGAGGTGTTGCCATTTAATTGGTGCTATCTTGGTCAGCTTCCTTTTGTTAAAGCAAACCAATCCCAATAATAAATAGCATATTCTATAAATGTGAGAGGCACTTTGCTTACAATGCTGCCGTAATGATGATTAGTATTTTGTTGCTGTACTGAGCCCTTTGATGACACCAGACATTTACCAATGCTTAGAGTTTTATAGTAGGAATAATAAGTTTGATTTATCTATTAGTTATCTGTATAGTTGTCATTTAAGATATTGGGGTATATCATGTAACAGCTTCCTAGCAGGTGGAATTACTTGGGACTCATGTCCTTCAAGATGAGTGCCACATAACAATATACCTTCTGATGTGCAACAGCTGACAGTGGATTTGCCAGAAGAATGATTCTCATTAGTGACTTCCTAAAATCTGACACCACTGATAACACGCAACCCTTGGGATGCACAATATTAGGCAGGATTGATGTTGTGAAGCTGCTGAAGTGAGCTGTAATTTGCACTGATTGTTTGATTGCGTCACGAACAGGCACTGAACAGATGGCAGCACACAGCGCATTACAGAGCCATGCCGGCTTTTGGGGAATACATGCCCCCTCTGGCAAACTTCCACAACCACACACATTACCTGGACAGCACTCCAACATATGAGCAAAGGCATTGGTGCTGGTTGATGCAGCTTTTACCCCAGCAAAAGCAAACATGCAGTTTTGGGGACTAATATTCAGCACACAGTGGAAGGAACAATGTGTCCAGCAGAATGCAGGATAAAGTCCTACAATTGCAACATTTCTATGAGGGGAGGCAGATGCCAGATTCATCTACACCCCCACTCTGACATGAACAGTGGCAGGGTATCTGCATTCTAGTCCCGAACTCATTTTCTCCCCAGACATAGAACAGAAACATAATTAGACGACATTCTTTGCTTTTATGTACAACATTAGCTTGGAGAACACAGTGTTAACGCTTTGTGCTGAGTCTTTTCCTCACAGGTCACAGATAGTCCTGTTCTGCAGGACAAATGTTAAGATGCTGAACTTTTAGGTGTGCCCAGAACTACAGCACAGCACAATCTACACTGCAAACTTTCCCCTTTTTATTTATCTTGTCATCCTTGCTCTTTTATATCAAAGACCAAACCACCTCTAGCTGCTGTCAGTTTATATGGGATTACAGCGTCAAAAGACCTTGGACTGCAGGACCTAAAAAATCCCACATGTGCTGGCAGAGTGTTGTTTAAAAAACTGGTACCCTAAATTTGTCATTAACTATAGCTATAAAAATGGTAACAGATTATGCCAAGTGTCCAGTCTGCAAACAAAATTTAAGTATTGCTGCTTTGGACAGATAGAGAGTGCAATAACCGCAGCTTCTTTCAGGGACTGACAAAACTTAAACAGCAAAGTCAAAAAAGCTTCTAAAGCTTCCAGAGCAGACAGTGGCCATAATAAAATGCTGCAGCATGTGCCAGGGCTTACTCCTTTTAGCATGTAGCTTGTTGCACTAGATGTATGCAGCACTGTTGGTACTTTCTAATGAGAAAGGAAAACCTGTGCTAAAGCCAGAGATAGTTTTGCTTTTGAAATTATAAATATATTAATCCATTTGTGACAAGTATTAATTTTAAGGAATAGACTGAACATTAATGTAAACTCCAAACTCATTGAATCTCTTCTCCTGCTTCATCATTTTTATTATGGTTATGGTTTGGTCCTGCACCAAATTCTAATTTTTTTCATTTAAAAAGGAAGTTTTAATGTAAGTACATGTATTCTTGCAAAGTGCTAAGACACCAGGACTCATTTTCTACATGTTAACAAGGGGCAGTGTTGAGGAGGCAGTAGGGATGCCTTTAGAGGCCAGTCAAGTGTCATGTGGGAGTTGTTTTTTGAGTGCATTGGAGGACTCCTAATTGTATTTTAAATTAAATTACTGATAAACCCTAACTCACTCCTAATCTCTTTCCAGGCCTTTTTGAGTTAGTTTCTTGCTTTCTAAACCCTGGCTTGTGTAATCTTTTAACTGCAGTAAAGTTCAGCAGTGCCTCATGAGCCACCTCAAATGAAGCCAAACTGAACTGAATTTCCTATTGACCTTTTACACAACAACAGTGGTGCTCCCCTGACAGGGAAGAAACTACTCAAGGGTCAAGCCAGGTGAAAACTCAGAGATACATACTTGTAATAATGAGTAACTACTAATGTCTGTTATTAGCACAGAATTAGCAAATTCTTGCAGTATTCTGAGTTCAGTTCTAAGACTTCTGCTGTAACTTGTGTATATTATAGCTAGTGTAAATTTTGATGCCTTAATCTGCAGTTCAGTGATAAAATCAAATAATTGATCAACTTTCCTGATGACTATCCTTTAAAAATTCTTTATAGATTAATAGCTTAGTTATTTTCTTTGGACAAGCCAAAGAATCAACTGTGTTGCTATTTTAAATATCCATTAAAGGGTAATTTTTTGGAAGTGGAGAACAATTTAAATTCCTGCTGGATTCTTAATACAAAAGGCCATGGCTTCCTTTGGTCACTGATGGAACTAATTTGTTATAAAGATACTCATCTCCTCAGGAAAGGACTCTGCAGTAAAACAGAGAAGGTGGTCTAAGTACCTGCATTATCATTTGAATCAATGACAGAAGCATTTAAAAATCAGGCTAAACCCTAGAAATCCTACCCAACCATGCTCAGGTTAAAGCCACAGGTGGCAAAGATGTTAAGTTGATAAATTTAGGTGGCCTTTATGAAATGAATTGTTGGCCTTTGTCCACTTCCCATCTGACAAGTGTTCAGCTGCAGCATCGTGACTCTCGTAGCTTTGTTGGCAGTCTCAGCAGAAAGGCCAAGGGTTGGATGGGTCATGGAGACTGAACTATCCTCTCACCTCTAGAGGTGGTCCCTCCAGGACAGAGATGAGGCACATGGGTGGGGGCAGCGTGGGGGAACTTGCACAGCTGCCGCCCATGCTGTATCTGCTCTGTGGGTAAATAGAGGGCTTCAGCCTCCAGTGGNAAAAAGGAAAAAAAAAAAGGATAGAGGTGCACTGGCAGAGCTGCACATATCATGTTTGTGAAGTACCTTGCTCCAGCCAGTGATACTGGTCTCATTTTCACAAGCATTAAATTCACCCAGTTAAAAAACAAAACAAAAGGAAGAATCACCAAGGAGAAGAACACAGCTGCATTACCACAGTGAAATTTAAGTGTAAGGGCTTTTTCTCATTAGGAACAGCTCCATTTCCAACAGCAGTGTTGTAATAACCAGGACAGTGACTGGCACACTGGGAAACACAGATTGCATCTGAGACCTTACTAGAAGTGAAATCCCATGAGTGAGTAATGTCTGAATGCTGTGCTCACCTAATTTAAAAGTGAACAGAACAATAGAGAAGAAATGTTGTATCACAGGCTATATAAATATTTTTCAAACTCATTGCTTCTCTTACTGTTTCCCATTTGAAATCTGTCTAGGTCCCATCCCTGGGAGGTGCTGTTGGCTCACCCAGCAGCCCAGACCCTTTGGAGCATTCATCACGGTTTCTAAGCAACAGTGAATAATACGGTAAAGAGGGAAGCTGGTGATGCTTTGCAGTCATCAGGCTCAGAAAGACTGTCACAGCCTGTCACAGCCTGTCACAGTGAGCCTGTCACTGGACTTCTAAAGTGGAAAACAGCGTGAAACAGTACAGCACCAAAGCCTTCAGATCCCCCCAAAGATTCACAAGCCAGCTGAGGCACATCCACTTAGGGACATCTTCCTGACATGATAGCCCTCTCCTCAGTTCCATCTTCCCTCTCCTGTTATTCCAGTTTCACCTCATTACTGTTTGTCGTGATTTTCCTTCCAGCCCTTGGTAATTAGTGTAGCTATTTGCCTTTATTTGAAGATGTTCACTTCTCACCTTTCTACTCCATCTGATCCCTCAATTAAATCACCTTGCTGCATCTGTGTCATAACAACAGCCAGTCAATTAGGATTTTACTGGCAGATGGAGGAAAAAAGCCCAAGACTGCTTGAGAGAAAGGGCTCTTCTCCATATTCCCTCTCCATCAGGAGACACAGAATTCCCCTGTATGGAGAAAGGGGTAAGATTTAAATATCAGCCTTTATTTCTGACTATATCCTGGACACCTTCTTCAGATGCCTGTGAAAAGAGGCGTAGAATCTGCAACTGAGAATCCAAAATGAGAGGAAAAAACTGAAAACCTTGAAGAGAAGTTATAAAAGTCAGGAGATCACACGAAGTGGTTTTGCTTCAGCTGAGGAAGAAAATAATTATCAATATCAATACCAGCTACTGTAACACAAAGGCAATATGAGTACCCCGAGAGTCTGCTTTTATGTTTTTCCTTTCTTCAAGAATTTCCCAGCAGGGAAGCCCTTCTTTATCTCCATTATTTAAAATTCATATCTTTCAACATTCATCCTATACATCTACTTTTGTATACATATGTTTCTGCTAAACTGCCTCAAGTCCTTTTTTGTCATAATTTCTTTACGCTTGTAAAATTATTTCTTTGCCTTTGTCTCGATGATCTCTCTTTTAAGTATGATACTAAGGACTTGTTTTCCTCTAGACTGCCTGCCACAATTTTGTGGTGGAACAATGGATATCATTATGAAATTCAACTGCCTGAAACCAGCTTGTATTAGAGATACATTTGAAATACGGATGAAAAAAAACTTAAATGGGTAATTAAACCATTTGTAAAGAAAAAGCATTGAAGAAGTGATTACATGTCCAAAGGAGAAACAGTGTTACATGTCAATGTAGGTTGTGTTTCACCTGTAAGTCAGCAAGGTTGCCAGGTTTAGGGAACACCTGCAGGTGCCCTCCCATCAGGGCCTGTCCATGCTTACCTCGAGCGCTGGAAGGGGCGGAGTTAATCATCTGTGATGGTGCCGAGTGAGTGGAGCTCAGGCTGGAGGTGGAAGGACTAGCCTGGGATGAGGATAAAACAGAGACATTGGTGACTGAGCCTTGGTACCTGGGCTTAGGATAAACAAGCTGCAGGAGGCAGAGCAACCATCGAGAGAGACCTGAGCACATCAGTGCCTTAGGGATTTACCTGTCTTGGATGAGCCAGGGAAGCCTCTGCCCAGCTTCAGTGCAGGCCACTGTTAACCTGCACTCAGGACTGTGGGACTTGTTCCACCTCCCCAAACAAAGAGCAACACTAACTGCACATGTTCAACGGGGCAGGTAAACAAAATGGGGCAAAAATCTCACTTTCTGAAAGCAGTAGGGTGACCTTGGACTGTAGTACCACAGTCACTGTACAAACACAGGAGATTTCTTCCCGAAGTTAATCTAGGGAGTTACTGTCATGTTTCTTGAACAGTGTTAGATTCTACCTATTCAGTTCTTTGAAAAAAATATCACGGACAGATCCAAGCATGTGCACAGGTAAACTGTATTGCTCCTAAGCAAAACCCTCTGGGAACATGTTCTGTTCCCAGCTACTGCTCCTGGCTGTGCTGGAGCTGTACCTGCATGTGGTACATATCCTCAGCAGTCTCCCCCACAGAGCTGTCTGTCAGGATAACCAGGTTTCCTGTTTCACTGGAGGTGTGTGACGACAGAGAGGATGAGGAGTGTCGGACTGAACCAAGCATGTTCAGTGGGCTGGAAAAAAAACAGACAGAGCAAGGGCATAATTATTTTTTAAACCTGTTTGTGAAGCCTGATTTTTTTCCAAACTAGTAAGTACCTGCAGTTACATGCTGCTTTAGATCACCTCTAGATGTCAAACACTTTTGAAAAGGCCAAATAAGCTCAAACAAATCTATAAATGTGGGTAAATATTAATGAGGTGACAAGAAGATTACAGGTAAAACAGAATAGTACATAGGATGTTGAATTTTAGAACCCCAACCCAGGGTAATGTCACATCATGACCTTGGGTGCATATTTGTTTTGTTTATAACAGAAGACAGTGAAACCACTCTCATTTTTAATGCTAAGATGAGTGGAAGCAGCTTAAAAAAAACATTCCAAAGGAATTCAAGCACAAGACACACACGTCAAAATCCAGTTTTCCTTATTGCATGCATTGGCCCTTAGCATTACAGTTGAAGGCAATTTTGCAGCTGACAGTAAATTAATACAGCCCAGGTGGTGTGCAGGCTGTACCCTGATCTCCCTCAGGGAATGAACTTTTCTTTGTCACTCTGAACCACACACACAAATACATTGTACACTACAGCATTTCCCTAGTTTGTCCTAAAAACTAAAAAAGCCTTTACAAAGTGAGGAATTTTGAGGGAAAAAAATGTTATCACCCAGACACTGTTTATCAACTGCTAAGCTACTCAGTTTTAATAGCATAAAGAATGACACCATCCTTGATTCTTGGAACAATTTCCCACAGCTTTTTATGCCAGCCTTTAAAACCAGCTAAACTATAGTGACCCAATAAGAAAAATAAACACAGAAGAGCAATTAGCATTTTCAAATAAGCAATGTTGGCTGGATATAAAAAACACTATTTTGTCCTTGTAATGCCAATTTTTATCCTCTGTCATTATATCAGATTTAATATATGGGCATTCTGTTTGAAAAAGCACCACAGGGTCATTTTTTGATATACTGATCAAAACACTATGGCAGCCTTTCTTGTATTTGGCTTCTAATTTGGTCAGAATTATAAAAATAATGATGTTAACAATTTTGATCCTTCAAAATGGGTACATATTGAGTTGGGTTCTAAAACAAGCGATACAATTTTCCTTTTATGGTAGATAAGGACCCACTTATTTGCTGTTGGTGCAACAGAAGTAGGAGAGGTTGGGACCTCCGAAGTCAGATTGAGTCTGGAGAACTGGGTGGCAAGTCTGTATTTGTGCCTCTACAGTGAGTAAAGTGATGGAGTCACACTTGGAGGTGTTCAGCATTTGCTGCAAGTCAGATTTCTCAACTTATTCCAATTCTCCAACTTCAATAATTAGCACTGAATGAAGACAGAAGGCACTTCTGCCTAACCTCATGCTGCCTCTCCTGCAGTACTGCTAAGCACTCCTTAGATCCTGGAACCTTGGTGGAACAGCGTGCAGAGCCCCTGGATGTTTGGGAAGAAGAGGGGGTTACCTGTGTCGATGCAGCAGCTTGATGCTCTCTGGGCTCATGGGGCCGTGGGACACCAGCACGTTGCTGCGGGGGGTGCTGGAGCCAGAACAGGCTGGGCTCAGCTTATCCAAACCAGGCAACTCCTGCAGAGCAAACACACTTCAGCTAAGTCAGTCATGGAAAACTGCAAGTTTTCTTCATTCATGCTACTTCCAGTTATGACACTTCTTTTGAAGAGAACATCCAACACCTCCTGGTAATCTTCCTCTGTCTTACATAATTTTCTGCTATGTGAAACAGTAACTGAAAATTAAGCTTTACAATTGCTCTGTGATATGACAAAGAACATACAAATATTAAGAATTCTTGCTGAAAGGCCAAGTTAACATATTTTCTACAACTGCCTTCTTGCACAAAAATCAAGAATTCCTTTGGTAATTTGGCAGTCAAGTAGGTTCAATCAATGCTGTATCTGCCCAGTTTTTTTGTGAACCTTACTGCAACTGACAGATGTTTAATCATATAATTCAAAACTTGAAAAGTGACTGTTGGCTTACATGGTACAGACTGGATCGCATCATCTGGAACTGATCTATCAGTTTCTTATGCAGGGGACGCATTTCAGGGTGTACAAATTTCTCATGGACTGCTAGACCCACTCCTAGGACATGTACCTGTGAGAAAAAATGCAACATCAGAAACCCAAATAAATCGTGTCTAAGAGAGAGAACAGAAGCCTGTCCTGCAGTTCTGGCAAAGTGCAAGGAATATGCCACTGTCCATTACAAGACTGCTGGTAATTAAGCAAGCCTTGGAGTCCTGGCAAGTTCATACTATTACAACAAGTATTTAAGTGTGAGAGAAGTACATTTGTGTCATGTTGCATTGCTTTTCTTAGGAGATAACTGCAAAAAAAAACCAAAACAGCTAGATTCTCTCTGCAGAGTGAACAGCATTATGCCCTCACACAGATAATGCCCTGCGACAAAAACTCCTCCCAGTGCCAGTGCCAGGGTCTGAGCTGCCAGCAGAGACTTCTAAAAGGAGTTTCTGATAATTGAGATGAACAGCAGCAGTGTGGCACATGCAATCACTCCTCCTGTTCCTCATTAGTTACTTCTAAAGGTCACTTTTTCAAAGGTCAAACATATAATATTAATGACTGAATGAGATTATATAAGGTCTCAGATAAAAGAAAATAGCAATGATAGGAGGCTTAAGATGTATGTAATTCCCTACATGATCCAAAGTCTGTACAAACAATAACTAATTAATCTTCAAACATCTCCCGAGGATTGAAGGGAGATAAGCATTATTTTACAGATGGGGAATCTGAAATGCAATTCAGTGATTTGTTGAAGAACAAGCCTAGTAGCTCTATTCAGATTTGGGCACATTGTTTAATGGGGTATATCTTTCCAAACTTTCAGTTAAGAGAGATGTGATTATCTGATTTCATTCCCATCAAAGCATCCTGCAGCTTTATCTACCAAGATGTTTCAAGGAGACACTATGGAAAAATAAAACTGCAGATAATATAAATAGGCATTAAGTTTTCATATGTGGCTCTGCCACTTTAATCTCAAGCCTGACTTGTCCTGCCTTCGATTATCTTTGAAATTTGCTAGGAAGACATTGTTCAAAATGCCAAAAATGAATGGCAGGCTTGAAATGCAGCAAGATGTCTTGTTGGATAATAATTGTAGAAAACAAAATTAATGTATTTTCGGCTGAACTTCACCTCACATCCCATAAGGTGAGTGACTTGTCATAATCGCCTTGCCCACTTCCCTCTTGTTTTTTCTTTGAATGTATTTAGATCTCCTGTACCAAAAATCTTTGCTTCTGAATGAATCAGTTGGATCTGATGTTTAGACTGACTGCTGATGAATCCAGACAATGTAGCAATGTTCTTCTGCACCTGAAAAATAGTACCTGTTCCTGCATGAGTTCCTTGAGCTGGGTGATCTTCTCTGCGTCTCCCGGGTGCTTTGTGATATAATCCTTATCAAAAAAGGCCTGCAGGAAGAGGAAAAAAAAGTGCCTTTTGCTTATGGGAAGGTGTTTCATCATAACTTGGAGTCACAGGATGAAAGGAAAAGGTCCAAAAATCTTAGGAAAACAAAAAATATATTAAGGTAACAGCAGAGCTTAATTTTATTGTTTTTTAGCACTCTGGGATGCAGAGAAAATGGGCTTGGCAGCTGAAACGATTCTGTTGAATCATGACTCTGACCAAGTTTCCCCCTGTGACAGTGATGAGCAATACCACTAAGCCTTGTATCTTCCAGTTATTTGAATTTTATAGTTTCCTTCACATAACTGCCTAAAGCTAAAGGAATTTAGTGAGTAAATTGGCAACTAATGTAAAGTCTGAAGAGCATTCTCTCCATGGCTCTGTTGCGAAGACACGTCCCAAACCCCTGAACCACTGCTGCAATTTTTCAGTATTTTACCCTAAACCTACCTTTTGCAATGCTTAGTTTGAGTAACAGCTTGCCAGAGATTATGCTGGATAACATATTGTATTTAACATCATTTTAGTTCTAGAGCAAGTCTGAAATTAGCCCATCAGCAAAGATAATGTTCAGTAGCATGAATTAGTGGTATTTCCTGATTCCAGACTAATCAGTTACCACCAGTCCCACAGCCTCTATTGCAAAATGAATCTATAATGTAAGCAGTATTAAAAAAGCTGCTTCACTGTTTTACCTGCCAAGTGAGGACTTCCAGGTAAGTCAAGTGTCCTCTTTGAGAAACCCCACTGTTACCTGTACCTATTTCCATGTGAGATCCCAGCTCCACCCCTGGAGCCTCCTTGCATGTGACTATGCAAGCACTGATGCACAATTACCAAGTAGGGGATGTAACCCCATCTCTAGATAATGCGCATGAGAATTCCTTATCTTATTAAGCCATACTGTAATTGAAACAGAAATGCAAATAAAACTGAGGAAGGGTGATACTCAATGAGAAGCAGAGCCTGGCTCACCTCCTGGTACCGTGCAATTCCCCCGTTAACGGCGGCATCAATCACTCCATTCAGACACATGCTGAGAAGATTAATGTTGCCATGCATTTGTTTATGCTGGTACTGGCTTATCAGTGTCCTCAGCTCCTGGTTTTTGTTCTCAACCACTTGAATGGCATTTTCCAAAGGACTTACTTCAACCTCAAAGGCAATAGAACACACTTTAATTCCATGGACACTTCACTGAGATTTATTATCTTCCTTGTAATAAAATGGTACTCCAGGATTGTTCAGTGAGCTCCCTTCGCTTTTACTGCTTTGTAGAAAATTAGCTACATTAACAAACTCCACTGTTGGCAGTGCTGGATTTCAGGTCACTCGGTTGCAATAATAGATGTCTTTCTATATACTGAAGACATGGCAGCAATGCAATTATTCCACCCTTTTGGCACTGTCTCCCTTATACTATTAGCTAATACAATTCCCCTCATTACATTCAGCCATTATTTAGATGAAGTGGTAGAAAAAGGATGTATTTAACCCTTGGTAAACACCATTTTAAACTGCAAGATTTCAGCCCAGCAAGTTTTAAGCTGCCTATCCCATGTCCTCAGTAACTCATCATTTCAACCCCCAATTACAGGAATTATGAATGTTACCAGTTCTCTTCTCTCCACTTCAAACCAACGAGAGATCCCAGGCAAACTGTGAGTCAGGGTCAGAGTGGTGCGTTCAATCCACAAGCTCTGCAAGGAGTAATTGAGGCTGTGAGGAACAGCAATTCACAACCACATCCTCTGTACTCTTACTACAAGTACAAAGGGGGCAAGGCTCAGAAAAGAATGCATTAACCTCCCGAGCATTAATTCTGTAGAAGGTCTTCCTGAAAGTCACTTAAACAACAAACCAGGAATTCAGTATGCTTGAAACAACACATTCGACATTTCTATTAATTTTTAAAACTTGTCCAATCACCAGTTGTGTCATGGGACCCAAAAAGACATTGTAGACCTATGTGTCAGTAATAAAAAAAAAAGTCCAGCCAAACAAACAGTGTCTCCGGGCACTAAAATAACACACCTTTAAACTGGACAATGCTTTAAGCAGGTCAGAACTCAACAATATGCAATCAGACCATGGACTTAACCTGTTACTTGAGTTACTTTAGTATCTTTGGCTATCAAATCAGGATTACCTAAAAGGCTCTATCAGCACAAAGTAACAAGACAGTATTCACCTTGAAGAGATGAACACTTAAGCACGGCTTATTTGCTACTTCTACCTTAAACTCGTTCTCCTTGTCCTTGGGGCCCTTGTGGAAGGGTCTGTCGTAGCGGAACTTGCGGATGTTGTTGACACGGTAAAAGCTCTTGATGCGATCAGGGACACGGTCCATTTGCAGCACATCTATATTGTCTGGGATGGGAGTCACTGCATAGATCTGTAAATCTGGTAATTGTGCAGTCAAAGAAAGCTTTATCCATGTCTTAGGAAAGACAAATAGGAAGCAGCAACCCACACAGGAGGCTCCATTTGCTGACAGTGACATTATGGTTCAAATCCTGCACAGAATCCACGCTGTTCTCTTAGAAGCCAAATAGTGCAGGTTTCATGACTAAGTTCTCCAAAGTCCCCGCAGTCCCCTTAAATGTGATGTGGTTCAGTCCTTAAATGCACTGAGCATTGTACTGGGTGTGCCAAATCCTAGTACAGGTGACCAATGAGAAGAATGAGATTCAAAGCCTCGGTTATAAAAAGGTTCAACAGTTTTAATGAAAGGGAAATTGCAAACAAGTAAAATACTGATGTAAGAAAAATAAGCAGAATGGAAAATAGTGCTTTGGAACTAGTGTCTGTTCCCAGCAAAATATTGACCAAGAGAAGGTATCAGGAATACTTGTAAGTACACACATTGGGTGTGATGCCAATACTGTTGGTAAAGCATTAAAACATGGATATGACCAAGCACAGCCCTTTCCCTTCTACATGGAACATGACCTGCATTACTCCCTGAATAAAAATTCACCGCTCTCTCCAACACCATGTCCCATAACAAACCAGTTACTGTCTGCTGCAGACAGTCTGGTTTTGTCCATATCCAAGTCTACCTCTTTGCTCTGCCCCAGCTTCAGGGAGAGTCTGCCCTTTCACAGAAGGATACACTGGGCATCACACTGCAATATGGAGTCATCGGGGTGGTTTGGGTGCTGCATTGCGATGGCTTGGGGGAACTCGCTCAGCATCCTCTGCTGGAAGGCTTCCAGCCTCTCATAGTCGTGGCCCCGACACACATATTCTTTGTTCTGCAAGAAGGACAAGCATAAATTAGTGTCCTTAAAAGTAAGTTAAATTCTATTGACTTCTATCTCACTTCAAATGTTTCTTCAAAACCAGAGATAAATGACAGTGGCAATATGCTAATGTGAGAGTCGATGTATTTTATCCCTTCCTTTTTCTTTACAACATATTTCATGAAGAACTGATGAATGAGGAGACTATTCCACTGATCTCTTAACAGCACAATGCCTCTGATTCAGGCACACCCAGCATTCAGTCCTGTGGTCCTTTCTTACCTGCTTTTCAGAAAAGGCACTATTTTTAATTGGACTATACTGAAATGTATCAACTAAAACTTAAGTCACCAGCTTGGCTGTTCTATGCTGGGAAAGCTGCTGTCAAATACTATTTATACCAGATGGATAAAAGTCCTGAGTTCTGATAGAACAGAGGGAGATATATGTTTGTCATTTTATCAGTTCTCCTTAGAGAGAAGTTGCAACAAACTATTCACAAAAATCACTGTTTAATCACTGCTGTATTATCACAGCCATACAACCCAGCCCTGATGGTGATGAACAATACATGTTCAGGAACTCCCCTGTCAATAGTACAGTAATACAGAAAAGCTTTACCAAGAATTCTCAGTGGCCACTTAACAAATTCCCCTTCAGCCCTAAAAGCACTTTCCTCTTGATGAACAAAATTTCATTTCTGCTAATAATGGAAAGCTGCATTTAGATGACTCTTGAGGCATTAAACCACTTGTGCAGAGTTCTTGGATGCTTTTTGAGCCATCTCTTAACTCCAAACAGCACAATACAGAATTTCTAAATTCCTCGGTGTCGGGTAGATTGTATTCCAGTGTCTTAACCTTCACAAACCACAATTTCCATCAGTATTAATATCTCCTAGTGCAAGACGAATCAAAGCATGCAAATTCTCTAATTTTGGTAGTTTAAACTCTCATATATATATAATAGAAGAACAGGGAGGGTTTTCACCTTCATAAAACAATTAAACAGAACAGCCTTTTATTTCTTGCATTTAGAAGCTGCAATATATTCAAGAATGTGCTTTTAATTGCTCTGGAAAAAGGATGTGGCCAAGCAGTTCTTGATCTTGGAAGCAAAATCAAAGGGAAAGTAGTAAGATCAGATCATAAAACACAGCCAAGGAGTTCATTTATCTTTGGCTTTGCATTTCAACTTTATGGAAAGGATCTCCTATTCTGGCTGTGACATGTGTCACTTTGTATGCATCAGTCACAGCAACCAATGGACTGGGAGAAGAATCACATGATGAATCTTGACAGTTCAGTCTGTAATGCTCAAACTCTGCAGCTATTATTAAATTTGGAGCAAGCCCGTGTTTGAAGGTGAATCTCTTAATGACACTTAATGCTTTCTCTGTTTTAATTTTTGATTGCAGCAATCTATAAAACTGTGAGCCTATAAATAAAGTTATTGTGATTCTAAAAATAATGCCCTGAAAACACCTCAAAGCTAAATTTAATAAGATTTCAGATGCCAGCACAAGATCTCAAAACATGGCTTGTCAGGCCTTACTTGAACTTCTGATAGATGGAAGATATGGACAGTTTTAATTTAAATTTACTTATGTAGAAAGGCTAGAAATAGATGCAGAATTCATAGAAACATGAACAATACTTTTCTAGACAAAAGGTCTTCAAAAATCGAAGATATAGAAAGAAGTGGTTATTTTCTGTCTTAAGCTATACAGCAATAGAAAAATACATGAGAAAAGGGCTTGGAGTTATTTGATCACTTTAAATCACTTCTGTATCCATTTGCAGATTTTAAATCCATGTAAATCTTTTTCTTCTCTAGAACAGCTGCTTCCAATCTCTTTACAGTGTGATCCATGCTGATGTGACTGCTAATGGGCTTAGTCTGTGCTCCACAATGTGTGTGCTGTATGGATCATTAGGGAGAGAAAGGAGGAGGATGACTTTTAATGAGATTGCTACATTAGTAATCTGCTATCAGAAGTACTGCTACCAAATATAATTGCAGAATTAACAAGGATTATAATTTTGTACGCTTGTGTTTGCTGGTAATTTCTCCAGCCAAGGATCCACATTGCACTTTGCAAAGAGTCAGGGCTGAGCACAGGAAGCTCAAGCAGTATCAAACATCTTGGCCATGCAGGATCCCAGGTAAAAGTGAGGATCTACAAGATAAAAAGATAAGCTCCAGCCACTGACAGTACTTCAGATGTTAGGAACACTTGTGTGCCATGATGACTGTGTTGTCACTTGCTGAAATATTTGTTGTTAGCTGTAAAACCCAGGAATTGTCAGTTTTCTCTGGAGATCTTCATGGGGCAGCTCTAGGTTCACACTGCAGCGCCTGTCCTTTCTTTGGATTCCTCTGCAGGGTCTTCTACACACTGCTTCAGGGTGCTGCATTCTAAATTCTGTGAGGAGCAGCTGAGGTAGGAGGGGCTCAGACTGGAGAAAAGGAGGCTCAGAGGGACTGTCTCACCCTCTACAACTCCCTGACAGGAAGTGGTAGCCAGGTGGGGATCGGGCTCTGCTCCCAGGGAACAAGGGACAGGAGAAGAAGAAACTGCCTCAAGCTCCACCAGGGGACATTCAGGCTGGACATCAGGAAGAATTTCTTTGTGGAAAGGGTTGTCAGGCATTGGAAGGGGCTGCCCAGGGGGGTGATGAAGTCACCATCCCTGGAGGTGTTAAGAAACAATTGGATGTAGCACTTGGCGCCATGGTCTGGTTGACAAGGTGGTGATTGGTCAAAGGTTGGATCGATGATCTTGGAGGTCTTTTCCAACCTAAATGATTCTGTGATTCTCTGATTCTGGCACTGTTCACCTTCAAATAACATGAAACCACCACCCTTTATGCACTGGTATTTCTTCTTGACTAATTTCAACTTGCCGTTATTATCCTTACCTGTGTTTCTTTCCATTAAAAGACTATAATTAAACCCCAGTGTTGAAATCCTTGTTAAAAAACCCAACAAACAACTTCATAATCAGAGGGGAATATAAGAGGGCAGCTCTCAAAATGGCTTGGCTTTTTATGGCTTTGTCCTGTGTACCTCGATTGGTGCCACCTCTTGTCAAACCATTCCTTCAAAGAGAACACAAACCATGCACCTCCAGTCCTTGAAAGCTTCCAGTTACCTTGTCCTGTCACATTCAATGGCATCTGCCATCAATTTGCAGGCAGCTCTTGGAGCACTTGTCAGATTATATTCCTTCCTTGCTCTAAACTAGCAACAAGACATTGTATAAACAAATACCCATTTAAAGTTTGATTCCTCATTAGGAAAAGAAGAAAATTTCACTTTTTAAATGGATTGGTACACCAGCAGACAATGAGCTCCAAGTGAGGATGTGTCCAAAGGAGCTGTTTGGCTTTTGTCGAAGAGAGGAAATTTTCACTTGCACATAGCATAAGAGTCATCAGGCTGGGATTAGAATTCTGTCAAGTGAGACTTTTTTTAAAGTGTGATAATTTGAGATGATGAAAATTAGTTGTAATGACCCAACATTGCTGCAATACAGCATTTTGCTTAATATAGAGGCAATTTGTGCTGCATCTGCAGATCATCAAAAATTCACAGTGGCGTGAGTCAAATTTCTGATCTCTGTTCCCAAGAACCTTCCCAGTGGACCGTGTCCTTCAGTTCAGCCAGAAAATTGTTTTTATTTGTGCAGGCATAAAAAAATATGCTGAATAGTAGACATCATATCTCCAAAACAAAAATACAAAGCCTTAACAGCTACTCTGAGCCTGGTCACTTTGTCACATCGTGTATAAGTTTGGCTTACCCGCAGGAAAAATGGGAATTTTCGACCATAAAAACCAACTCTGAAAAACTCCGGTTCTAGGCGCTGCTGTTCCATGATATTGTCATAATAGGTAGCTTCCATTTTCTGTGGAGGAAAGAGATAGCTGCTATCAGACTCTTAAAGCTGCACTTAAAACATTAACATCTCAAGACTCATTAAAATATCATATTACTCTTTTACTCCCACAATTTTTATGAAAAGACCAAAATTCTGTTAAAAATTATTAATTAAACCAGTCTACATTGTGGAACGGACTAGAAGATCACCATACTCATTTTACATTTTGGAAGATGACATATGAATTTTTCCTGGTTTATCTTATTTTAAATTAAACAGGTCTTGCATGTAATTTTCTTTGCATTGCAGAATTAATGGCAAAGCTGAGATTAAGATCCACGTTGCCTGGCTCTCAGTGTCCTATTCTCTCCTACAGATCAAAATCCATACCACTGCCTGGAAAATTACATCTAATTGGGTTTGCCTTAATTGAGTTGAGGGGCATGAAAAAGGATAAAACAAAATTAAATCTACAGCTCTATGCACCAGAAGGTTTAACATGGAAGAAGAAGGTGGTTGGAAAGAGGAAAAGGACTTTTTTTTAGTTCCAATAAGTAGGTTTGTGGAATTGTGTCAATAAAGATGAAGAGTGGGATTTCCAGACCCTTTGGCAAACTGAACCTCAGTTGAAATGCTCACAGGAATTTCACTGTAGCAAAAGATGGCTCTTCAAGGAGAAGAACCAGTTTGACACCATTGCTTCCCCGGCAAGGAACCCTAACTTGCAATATTGCATCCTGGTTTGTGGTCACTTCCCACAAACATTAACTCTCTTTCCAGGAAGAAGAAGGTCTAAAGTCATTGCAGGAAACATCAAGGAATGTGGTGGTGATGTGAATGGCACAGAGAGTGCACAGCCAAGCTGGTCATGTGCTCTCTTTGGGGCCACTTTGGAGAAAACAGGTTCTTCAGAAGTGCAGTTTATCAGACCTTGTTATACAGGTGTCTTCAGATAAAAATAAACTGGACTTTTTAGATAGAGAATTTAAACCACTGTGTATGCCCATGCAGCATAAATCTCAAATTTGGATACATGTATGCTACCCCAGGGGAAGGAGGAGATGAACTATTTTCACATTCAGAAAGTTTTTAAATTATAACAGGAACTTCAGCTTTTTCTGATTAAAGCATGATGCTGCAAATGTGCCCTGATTTCATAATGTGTTTGGTTGTACCAGAGGACCAGATCCCTGTAAACTGGTAAGAATGCCATAAACATTCTTCTTCATGCTCTCTCTCTTTCATCTTATCTCACTGAGGCACAAGCTGTCCTTGATTATTTTGGAATTAAAATGAAATATGTATTAAAAAATAGGATATTTTATGCAAAAATATATGTAAATATGCCATTGCAATAGCAAGCCCAGCTCCTGTGTGTGTGCTGTCTTCATATACTCACAGGATTTTACTGCTACCAGACTTTGGAATTATTTCAGTAGACCTACAAAGTCATCAATATGAATCAATGGCAAGGAGTCTCAGTGAATGCATGGAGCTCTATAAGGAATGTGATTATTTTTTAAATTCAGAATGCTCTGACAGGAGAGCAGAATGCTCTGGGGAATGAGCTAAGAGTCTGCAAGGAGAGAAAGTGCTGCCACTTACCCGGATCCAGCTGAGGCTCTGGTAATCATAGAGGCTCTCGTACTGGATGGCCAGTTCTCGGCACAGCGGGATGCCGAACTCCCAGCTCTGCGGGGCCAAAGCAAATCACACTCACAGCAAACACAATGCTACTGCCAGCTCAGCTGAGAGCAATACGGAAACTCAGCTATGGGAATTCATTTGGTATGAAATGGCAGAGATTAGATGTGAAAATGCAATGTGGTGAAACCATTTCCATTAAATAGCAGATCAATTCCTTCTAAAAGATGGGAACAGAGGCATATGTTCTGTGGAAATTACACACACATACTGCTTGTTCTGACAGTTCATTTATGAGACTGGGAACTTATCTGGAGAAAAAGATAATAAAACTAACAATTTTTCTTCGTGCTAGACACCCCTTCAACCCACCCCCAACAGCTCCTTTGCTTCCTGCACTAGAACTCCCTGGAGTACAGAGTTAGGGCTTGGCTCCCCAGCAAAGTGCTCCCCTTCCCAGGCTGCTCCTTCCCACTGAAAGCACAAACTGTCAGGCAGTGGGAACACTCCAATACACATAACATCCTCAGAACTGACCTGCATTACTGCAGTGAATCAATATCCATATTCAGAAAGCCACACTCTTTTCTTCAGCTCCCAGTCCCACACAAAGTATCTCTCCTAGCACACCATACTCATCATCCCAGAGGTCAGGAGGGACAAAGACCCACTTTGGGCACACCCACACTGAGAGAAAGACTCTCCTGTTACCTCAAGTGGCTTTTTGGAGAGCTCGTTTTACACTGAAATCTCCTCTTCCACTGCCTTTTACCTGCACACACTGGAAGCCTTTTGGGGGAGTGGCTGTTTCTTACCATGCTTATGGTAAAGGATTTAGAACACCAAGGTCTCAGTTGAACTTTTACTGGATTAAGTTTTATTATGCATTACTGGGCTAATTTGCCAGTTGTTTTACATGGGACCCTGCTGTAGTGAAAACAAAATGGATGTGTGAGTTAGACTATCACCTTAAGTTTTAAGAAAATTAATAGCAATATTGTAAATTCTTGGAAACAGTCATTAACAGCAATTATGTAAAATATTAGCTCTTAATATGGAAACAGTTTTTCTGGTTACATATACCTTCACATAAAAAAGTGAATCTCTACTGTTTGATTTATGAGGCAGTTTACAGTGTTTCCCTTTAAGCCCACATTTGTAGTGTCTGTTCTCTCCTTACTACCACTTCCTTACTATAGCTCTTTAGCTTCATTTAATTACAAAAGCTTCAGTAAAAACTTGCTAAATAAAATATTGTACCATGTTGCGAGATCCTGGGGAACCTCTGTGCCCCAGGCTGCAGCAGGAAATGTGGCATGGAGAGGAAAGCAACATGCCCCCTTTACGAGCTCTGCGGTTCCCAGTTATCGATGCACAGGCGCAGGGACAGATGGAATAGCAGCCCGGGTCTTGGGGGGTTGAACATAGATGTTTTATTCACCTCATGATGGATTCCAAGACACCCTCTCCCACGTGGAGAGATCTTTTATACACACAGAAACCGGAAGGGGTTGGGGTCAGGGTCACTGTCCAATGATGGCTAAGCATGAAAGGTGAGTTAGGGGAAGTGACGTATGGCTTGAGCAAGGGAGACTGCCACATCTGGGTTGTACCAAGAACTGGGGAAACTGCAGGGGTGTGCTGGGTGAAACCTTAACCTGAAAATCCCCCCGCAGCAGTACCAGAATCAATCTGGATATTCTGATAGTATGTGTAGTTTGGGAGAATGAGAGGCCTGAGATTTATTTAGATCAAAGCAATAGACACAATAGGAAAGGAACTGAATGATCAGTTTCTTGACACTCTGAATATTAGTGAGGTATTTGTGATCTCAGATTAACAGGATTTTTGCTGTGGGTTGTGAAAATCCATGACACACAAACTGATCCACTGAACTGAGATCAACCATAATCAGTTAAGTGTTTGTACTTGCAAACTCAAACACCACTGCATTTTTTATGGTTGCAGTACATTCTTTACAGAGATTTACAGCACATTCTTTATACACAGATTTTCAGTCCTCAGCTGAACTATGTTCACTTCTAAAACATCTAGCCAGGAATAAATGGCTTTTTTTCCCACAGAGAGTGCGAGCAGTCTTACTTCCAAATGGGATGCTGTGACTAAAGCCTACCTAACTCTCTAATCTGTCTTGTGGACAGAAGCAGAAATCTCACCAGCTGTTCTCCCTCCAGGTGATCTGAGGGATGTAACCTTTTCATGCTCCTTTTCTGATGTCAATTAAATTAGCAACATATAACCACATCTGATTTCTCTATATACTACCTCTTCTACGTGTACCTTGATACCATTCCTGTCATCCTAACTCAGGCTCTCTCTTTCTTTCAGTTTCCACACCAAGAAATTCCACTGTGCTACCTGAGTATTCTGCAGATACAAGATGAGACAGAGAAGTGAAGAAAAACAACATACAGGTAACTTCCTAAAGAGAAAATGATTTGTAGATATTTGAAAGGAAAAGGAATGAATGGATATCAAAGTCACCGGAGTTTCAGTTTTAAAATCTGTGATGCTAATGAGCAACAACTTCACAGTACAGATAATTAATATGTAATTCCAAGTGACATGCAAATGTCACTTCCCTCTTCAAATAATTTCCTGATGTCTCCACTGGTAATTTTCCTCATTAGTGCTTTCTGTTTTGCTGACCTGTGATGTGTTTGCATGCTGTGTATTACTTGAAAGCCACATTCATAGGGCATTTATTGTAGCTTTCTCCTATGGCACCAGCAACTCTCAGCTGACTGCACAGAAGGGGCTACAGGTAGAGACAATCAACTCTTCTGAATGCCAGCCTTTATTTACTCACATCCCAATGTGCAGATTTCTTTTGGAAATGATTCCCATGAGGGTACACAAGAGAAATTATTTCAAGTGTTGGGTATGGAGCACATGATCAAAAACTAAGTGCTTTGGGAAGGCTGCTTTGGGTCTCTGTGCACACTTGGCTGCACTAGGGAGAAAAGACCCTGCAGTGCCATGGTGGGAGCTGCTCAGAGTTGTCAGTTAATAAATCCAGCAGTGAACTGGACAGAAAAGGGCTGTGTAGCTTTCAAGCTATTGCTGTGCAGAAACATGATTAAGTCAGATTCAAACTGTTCCATTCATGGATGTCTTCAACTAGAGAACTTTGGAGTTTTAACGGTCAGAATTGTAACTGAGGGTTAAAAATATCTTCACTTTAAGTTATGCACTTGCACACACTGCCAGCTGAGCCACAAACCAATTCACAGCATAGCAGAAATCAGCAGGAAGGGGCACATGACCAGCGAAGGCTAAAAGGGCTTTGGAACACCATGTTCCTTCCCAGCACAGGGCTGCTGCTGACGCTGCTGAGGGTGGGAGTCAGTTCTGCACCCACTGCAGCATCCCAGGCCTGCCATGGGCTGTGCTACTGGCATGTCACAAGACACCCTTGTGGGCAGTTTTCCTCCCATTCCTGTCCTGAGAAAATTCTCCTACAAACAAATGCAGATTTTTTACAGCCTTTACACTCTGCCTTGACACCCTCACTTGGTGGAAGAGGCCAGGAGCAGCATGAGAAATAGAACTCTGGAAATGCAACTGAAGGACAATAACAAATCCTGTTCTGCAGAACCTGAGGGGGGACCATCTCAGGATAGTGCAGAAAGAAACTGTCAGACACGAGTAGAGGGAAGCAGGTTTCTTCCATTCCCTGAGCTGCTTCCTGTCACAGAACAAGAGTGCTGAAAAGGAGGGTTTGGCTTCTTAGCATCTTTCACTTCCATAGTCTGAGTGACATACACACTGCTTAAGTGGATTATTTAATCATTCAGCTACCATTTGTAATAAAGGAGGATTAAAACACAAACCAAGTAACTCCAAAAACATCCAGTGGGGAGAAAACCTCAAGAGGTTAACACTCTATAATCTGTTAGGAGTTTTATAGCCTAATTGCATCAGTCAATTTTTACTCTACTTCACTGTGTATATAGATTCCCTGTTGTTGTCAAAAATAAAGGCTCACTTGCTTTCCATAGTGCCTCTATCATCTTTGTCTAGTCAGACAGTACAGTACTGCAATATTTGCACAAACCAGTTATTTGTTTTTAAGTGCAGTCTGAAAATCCCTGCAAAAGAACAGCTCTGGCAGACATACACAAAAAAAGATCTAAATCACTTCCTCATAAATGGGCCATTTCTTCCTTCACACAGGAATCTGACTTCCTTTTGCAGGTTCTTTAAAAGATGTTTCTGCCATATGCAACTCCTATTAGCAGGACTAGGAATGAATTATCTGGAGTGACAGCCCCTTAAGAACCAACTCACATTTGTATTTAATGCCACTGTCATTGGCAAAATCAAGGCACACATACAGATGTTATCTCCCAAGAACATAAGCTGTAGGAATTTTCCTAGAGAAGGGAAAAATTTGAAAATACTCTAACAGATTATGTCACTTTTAAGGTTCACCTCTGAAATGTTCCCAAAACACCACGATACAAGGGACTAAAGCATCTACTTCTGCAGTAATTGAAAAAAAATATAATTAACTGTAGAAAACTCATACTCAATATATGAAATTGAAATGGATTGATTTTCTTCTTGTGCAGTGAATGGAATTGCACTTTAATTGAAAATCATTTTAAAATAAGTGACACTGAAAGGACTTAAATCTTTTTCAATAAAGAGACCCCTATAGCATTTGCCTGCCATTTCCATGTGTAGGAACAAAACAAGTTCTCAAGTGAGTCATAGCACAGCAGTTTGCATAGACAGCTACAAGCTGCAATCCTGCCCCCCAAAAGCTGAGGAACAGCACTCTGCCACATCAGCTGATCCAAGGCTTGGTTTAAAGGTTTAAAAATGTTCTGGTGTTTGCCCTGTTGGCCTCCCTAATCCATTCCAAATGGCATACATAATGAAATGCCTTTTCTCATCTGGTTTTTTTTTTTTGTCCAGACAGCCAATTTGTCATGTTATAAATCCTTTTGATACAAATTTACTTCCAGACTACTGAACTGAGATGATGGCTTGCAAGCCCTAAGTCAGTCAGGAAAAGGGAAGGAAGCTGCTGGAAGAGAGAAGAAGTTGGCATACCTTCCCTTTGTTGAAGTAATGGATAATCTTACGGCACAGACCTTCCTTACGTTGCCACTCTGACTGAGATGGGTAATGCAGGAACTCTCTCAGAGGTCTGTCCTCCCACTGAAGCAACTCACAGTACAAAAGCAAAGTGAATGCAGCCTCTGTAGGAAAGGCAGTTATGGAACACACTGAGTCAATGACAGCAAATAAACACAGCCAATACAGAAAGGTCACAGACCTGCTTCTGACAGTCTGCGATTTCTGATCTATAGTTTGTGAAAAAAATCTCAACTCTTACAGGACCATTACATTATTCAATTACTTAAAATAGCAGCACATGATTTTTAGGTACAAATCTGTCAAGTTTCTTTTTACCAGCTTCTTGATTTAAATGCACAGTCAGATGTTCAGATCTGTAACTAGATTTGGGGCCTGCAGCTGTAAACAGAGCTTGGACAACACAGCATTAGAGTTCATACACATTCCAAGTGCTCCCTCAGCACTGCAAGGCGAGGAAATATGACAAGTGATAATATAATGATGGTTTTGCTAATCTTCCTTTAAATTTCATTCCACTGTTGTGACTTTTTTATTAATCCATCTTCTTCAAAGAACACTTTAATGTAAAATTCGAAGTGCAATACAATAATCATGTGGTTCTGTGGGCACAAACAGACAGTATTTAACTTGAGGAAAGGAGCTGGGCCTCAGCTTCTTGCCTTCCCAACTGCCATAACTGATTCATGCAAATTCTTTCCAAAAGAATGAGTCAGACATTATATAACATTGGGACAGTTAAAAAATGTCATGAGGAGTTCAAGCAGACTCCATGGAATGTCTCTCTCACCTGTGTAGTTCTCAGCCTGCAGGTGCATGTCACAAAGCTTGTGGATATAGCGGATGTACATCTCCTCCTTGTTAATTTCAGATTTGTAGAAATTCTGTGAAAGAAAAAACAGAGTTGTTACTCTTGAGACTCTCCATTCAAGCACTCAGCAGCATCTGTGGATGTGAAAAGTTATTGAAAAGAGAACACATTCTTAGTGGGAAAAAAAAGTAGTAATTCTTTTCACACTCACACTGATCTAACCCACTAATTTTATTGTGGCATGATTTTTCTTTCAAAATGAAGGTAGTCAAAAGCTGAAAGAAGAGGTGAGAGAAGTTGTAGAACCTGTGTACAGGGATACACAGAACTCAGCTGGACACAGCCCTGAGGAGCCTGACCTATCTGGCCCTGCTTAAAGCAGAGAGTAGGATCAGAGGCCTCCAGAGGATCCTCACAATCCTCATCATTTTCTTCTGTCATCCCAGTGCTTGGATTCTGAAGCTACAGTTGCCTGACACAGATTCCTATCCCAGCCTTTCCCATCCCAGTTTCAACAAAATGGCACAGTATCACAAAGAGATAAAGGAAACATCTTTACCATTAGGTTAACAGTGCAGCCAATCTTCTTGTTTTCTGTTTCATCTCCTTTCATACAGTCCCTAAGAAAGCAGAGCGATGTTGAAACAAACATCTGCAAACACAGTCCTTTTAAAATAAATTTGAAGCTATCTTATCTTCCAGACTTTCCCTGGATGACAAACAACAGATAATCATATACTTAATTTTATAAAGTTCCTCTAAGAAAAATTTCCATATTAGGGCTTAGATGATGTGAGAACTGAGTGTCCCCTTACAAGTTTGCATCTGTGAACAAGCACCTGAAATGACTGTTCCTTCATTTCTTACAAGAATCTGAACAAAAATCAGATAACAGTGGTCAAAAATAATCCAAATGCAAGATCTGCTATAAAAGTAAAAAACTCTTATTTATCCAGATGTAAACATTTAGTCCTAGTCAAAGGGTTGGCTTCCAGAAATGCAGCTCTGCAGCATGGTGTGGTACACAAGGCTACAACCTGAGGGATTTAGACTAGATTTCTAACTTTTGCATAGGTAAGTTAAATCACAAAATTTATCTTTGGTTTCAGGAATATTTTAGAAATTATTTCTATTCAAACGGTACAAGAGACTAAATTTTTAAAGCAGTGACACAGCAAACCATCTTGAGAACTACTACAGCTATTGACTGGCAGCTGGACACCAAGAAATGCCTGTGTATTTCCAAATTCCAATGCCACATTCCAGTTCTCTGTTCTGGGAATGACAAATCAGCTGCAGATTGAAAATCAATTAAAAACTGGTATGTGTTTCTCAATTAAACATGGAAATGTGTATCTGTGTGTCAAAGCTGCCTTGCTGGCAGCTGTTTATCATTAAAAGACAAAAAACAGAAACCAAAACCACATGGCACCCCCCCACCTTGCCCCCCAAAAAACCCCCAAGGAGCTCCCCTGCATTCCCTTTAAATGTGTCTCCAGTACCTGGTTGTGCACAGTAGTTGTAGAAAGTTGTTGCCAGGAAAAAACCAGGAGATAGGATCAAGGTGATAGGGATAACAAAAAGAGCAAACTAAAAAGCACAGAAAAGGATTTGGGACTGCAGAACACCCCGCCTAGTCAGAGGGTTTCACCTCTAATGAGCAGCAGCAGAAGAAAAAACTATTTGAACTCTTGTCAGTAGGCTAAAGATAGAAATATCTGGGGCAGTTCTATATAGGTTCAAATTGTCTATTATTAAAAAAAAAACCTCTGAGTGTGTGTGTATATATAAATCTAAAGTTAAAATATTTCCTTCTAACTAAGTCAAAGCTCAGCTGCATTGACACAACAGTCCTGCAAACTTCAGTTTAAAACTAAATGAAGGCTGCCTAATTTGTAGTGAAATCTTGCTCATGAGCCACCAGCTGATGTGTCAGAGCTCCCAGATGGAAGTTCTCCATCCCCGCAGGCCTGGATGAGGCATTCAGCACACCTTGGTTCAATGAGGCTTTGGGGATCACTCTTGCATTTAACATCTATTTTGCTGAATTAGGTGAGACCATTTCAGTGATAGAAGGAATTCATGTTTTAGCAACCTGAATAAACCTCAGTACAAAACTATCAGGAACAAGCACACAAGAATGAGATGAGGATCTGGGATGTTTGCTCAGAACCCAGCAGTGATGCATTGGCTTGCATGTACGCATTTTGAAAGTCAATAAAAATATTCCCTGTAGGAGTTTAGTACCACGTCTTGACAAACTTCCTATGCCTAGAACATGTTCTTGCTGGTGCCAGATACCTGTAGTCGAGCAGACGCTCCATGAGCCGAGTGACGGACGTGACAAAAGAGATTCCAGTCTCCCGCCAAGTTTCCTGCTCAATCTTCTCCAGCAAACTGTTTGGAGATGGAAAGACAGGTGAGGCTTCCAGGGAAATGGTACAGGGCATGCAGACTGATAAAGACAACTTGGTTTCTCCCTCATAAAACAAATTCCAGAAGAATTAGCATCTTACCTGGGATAAGGCCCAAAGAGTTGGGTTCTACTCCAGGCAGCATGAAGTAAAGACAAGGAAATTACAGAATTGACAGGAGAAGGGAAAATATCCTCACACTGCCATTTAACAGATATGAAGAAGAGCAACACTCATGGCAATACTTGATTCCCACATGAATACCTGTAGCTAAATACCGCTAGCAGCAGTCAGAAACTGAAAAGGAGTCCAAACCTATTGCAAATATTTCTTCTTTGCTCATCCCTTCATAGATTTTCATCTCTAATCAGCAACCAACCAACCCTGAATCACATTGTATTTAAACTGGAAATAAAAGGAATCTGCTCCTGCCTAGCAGTGACAGTACAGTGAGCACCCATGTCACACAGTTGTGAAGGAAGAGAGAAGGCTGGAACAAGAACAAGGAACATTGTGTTTCAAAAGTGAAGAAAGAAAGCAAATTTACATGCCAGTTTCCCTGAAACTGGATTTCCAGTCAAAGAATTTGCCACTTCTAGGAAAGAAATTCTATTGGGTGTCACATCCTCTAAAGAGGCAAACTCTTCAGTACTGGGATGATTTGCAGCTGAGGGAGCCAATTCCCTTTTCAGCAGTATAGTTGAGACAGTAGAATTCAGAGTCAACTGTTTTTTTCACACAGCATTTACTAATTTGTGGATTTTTTTTCCTCAAATTGTCTCCTCATATTGTTCTCAGACAACTTGGTGGGAAATATAAACTAACTGGTTGCTGGAATTCCAGGCTATGTTTCTTGGTAATGCATCCAATCATTATCATCTAAACATGAGTAAACAGCTACAGCCCTTGAATTCTTAACATTTCAGGTAATGAATGTCTTCAAGTGGAGCAAAGGCACACCATTCCTCTTGCCACGTGAATAAAAAAAGAATAGATATTTCCTTTATCCCTGAAATAGACTTACTTTATCTGTACACATAAGATCCAAGACTTCCCAAGGCTGAATATACACAAATCCAAACTGAATACATTTCCATACTTCCTGAGAATAAGCACATGGGATGGGCAGGCTTATCTAGCTTGAAATGAATGAATGTGCAATTGCAAATTCAGAAATAGAATTATTGATTCCAGCAAAACAAAGGTTTATGCCTCAAACAGCCGGTGTGCTACTGGGGGCCACGTAAAATTGGAATATATGGCTAAAATTCTGCTAATGATCTCTCTGGCTCACTAGAGTATTAAAAAATTTGGGTTAACTGCTCTGGACTGTCAAGAGATCGAAATAATTCCTTCTGAAATAAACTAGTAACACTCAAAATGAAATTTGGAGGGAAATCAGTAATCAAAAGTAGTGAAGTGTAAAGTCAGACATAAAATCTTCAAGTTTATCCTTCTGAGTACGAACTGCCGGTGTAAAAGGAAGTGTCACAATGGAGGAAGCAACTGGCAACTGTTGAACCAACCAAAACATGGCCTTCAAAAATAGGAGGAAAGAACGGAAAATGCTGAGGAAAATCTCCTTTGTTCTAACAAGGCCTGACTCTGTAGATAGTACAGTGTCTCTCTAAACAGTCCTGAGACCAGGATCTCACTCACTGCTGTGGAAAGAGAAGGGCCCTGGCTCTCCAGCAAATGAATTTTTGATAGGAGGATGATAACCTGTGCAGCCTTTTATTAGATGTCACAGAGAGGAGAAGACGAAGAAGAATTTCGGTCTCTACACTATTTTCAACACTATTTCACTGAGCCATTCCATGGAAGCCTGCCAGGAAGGCCTCTCCTGCCCTCCTCAAAGACTGTGGCTGCACAGATCAGTGCCTGACTCTTCCAATGGCCCTGCACAACATGAGGAGCATGAACTGGCAAAGCTTACAGCAGGCTGAAGAGTTCCCTGTAGTTCTCATCACCTTTTCCTTCAGACACCAGGCTGTCCAGCTTATCGATCAACTCGGCTTCCACCTGCAGGAAGGAGACCAAATCCATCACTCAGAGACTCTTCCAGTGAACCAGCACATCAGGTAAACTGGATCCTGAACTACAACAGAATATCCAGCACCACTGCTCTGCTGTGCTGGTTCTGCTGGTGGAATTGATTTGCAATCACCCAGGCATCATTATATTAGAAGATTATTTGTTCATTAAACCCCACTTTTTAAGCATCTCTATATGACACTTTTGCTTTTTCTTTCACTTATATAAAGGGCCACACCAACATCATTATGTTTCTCTTAGAAAGATTCTGAATACATATTAATTCCCACCTAAATATCAAGTGTGAGATCAGATATTCTCATAAAATTGATTTAAGTGCAGAAATTAATGTATGTAACATTAAACAAAAACAATTTCATGAAGTCAGAAATCTTGCAGAAGACAGTTTCATTACTAGTGAAGACAGAGGCTCCTAAAAGCTGAAAATCTTTGCAGAAATATGGCTCACTTTTATTTAAAGACAAGCATAGTTTGAACATCTCAACATTTTTCAGCTGCCAAATTGCAAAGGAAGTAAAGATGGGAAGGAAAAACAAATCAGCCAGTGGCACACAAATGGACTTGGTGCTCTTGCTGCTGAAATTATTACAGGGAGACCGGATTTCATCCCTGAATCAGACTGTATTGTTATCCAGCCTTGCTGAAAAAAATAACCTTGTAAAAACATGAACTACTGAAGAAAATTAAAAAAGGGCTTGAAAATGAATTTTCAGGGTTTTTAAATTTTCTGACAAACAACTGAATATTTAAAAGGTGAAGAGAAGCTCAGAGTTAAAAAAAACCTTCCCTTTGTTTGTGATCTACAGTGACAACAGAAATCAGTAATGTCTGTGTCCAGCTATCCAGCATTATACTGGAAAGCAAATAACTGCCTGGTTCCAGCAGATAATGTTAATGAGGTTTATTACCTCTTGGGGTATTTAACTATTTATCTAATCACTAATACCAATGATTATTTAATTTTTAACCTTAGAAGGTTACAATATATGCTTCATAAAACAGTGTGGAAATTTGCTCCACAGGTACTTTAAGAAATATTCTTGGAGCTGTAGTTTAAAGTACATTAGTGAGTATAAAAATTAAATGAAGATTACAAAGAGTTCATCTTGATACAGAAAATATAAATAGGCCCAGAAACTCAAAGGTGACTGTAGATGCTTATTACTGTAAATTCCAGAGAAAGACTGTTCTGTTGTCATGCTAAAACAAGTGGAAAGAGGATAATGATCAAAATGCTATTGCAATAATAATAATAATAGTAAATAATAACAATTGTAGCAATCATGGGAGTTGAAGAGGAAGAATAACAAGCTCCTGGTAATACTTTTCCATACAGCCTGTAATAGATCAGGTTATGGGAAAGGTCTGCTATTCTCCTGGAAAAATAGATTAGATCTGGCATTTTAATGACTGTGCAAATAACTAATCATATGAATTATGATAATTTAATGGTGATTTGCTCCTTCAGAGCACTTCTCTGCAGACTCTGGCCCCCAGTATTGCCCCAGCACAATGACAATGAAACCCTGTCATCCGAGGATCCAGACCAAACCCATCCTTCATTAGCAATGCTCTGCACTTCAGGGATCTGGTTTGCAGTGGAAAATCTAAGCAATTCTCTGACCATGACTGGGAAACAATGATGAAGATTTCTCTCCCTGATTTGCAATCAGAGCTCACAGCAGGTAGAAACTGCAGAGCTCTTGCTGGACTTAACCCTTCCCAGAGAGCTGCTGCAATTTCTGAAAATGAAAACAGCTACAAAGTCTGTTTCAAGATATGGTATAATGATTTAATTATACAATACCACTTCCTAGCTGCAAATTGAAGACAGAGAAGCAGAAAGCACTGTTTTCACAAAGACTGGCTGAATCTTTACATCCCCATGTTTGGTTTTCTGTCTGACCCATTTAATGGCTGACTAATAATCTAAGTGAAACCACTGGAAGCAGTGATAGCCCAGCACTTAAAAAATTCTTTTCCCCATTTGTGATGTGCTGAACACATCCCTCCTCTTCCCCATGTTCATGGGGAACGCAGTTTGCACTGGTTAAACAATCTTGGGGGTCTTGTGATAGTTTTGTGAATTAGGTCTTGAATTTTCTATTTTCTATATATTTACATGACATATTCACAGTCAGACACAGATAAAAAAATACAAACTCCTTGCTTCCAGCTGGACACTGCAGACAGAGAGAGCAAGGAAAGGAGAGCTTGGGAAGTGCCCTCACCTGTTTGAAGTTGCCATTCTTTCTCTGCTCCCAGTCCATCATGTCATGGAAGATTGGGATCATGATATTCCGGACTTCTGGTTGTGGAACAAGTGTAACACCAAGAAAGGGGCCAATCATTCCCGGAATAAAGTGAATCTTGTGCTCACCTGTACAACACAAAACAATTGTAATTAAATAAAAGCCTTTGCTATCTGTCACTGAGAAAAGAGGGAAACCTTGCAATAATGACATTTACACAGTAGTAAGCATGAGCATTACAAAAGCAAAAATTATTTTCCTGAAAAGGAATGAAAAATCAGTATTTGCTTTACACCATTTCTTGCAAAGTCTCTAAGAGCATTTTTAATTTCACTGTGAAAGCCTTCAGCAAAAAATGTCAGTGCATTTTACTTTGCAAAGGAATTCAAACTGTCAAAAGTAACCCAACTAAAACATACTAACTGGGGAAAAAGAGGCCAGGGGTACTTCCAGTTCATGAAGATTTTGAAAGGGCTGGTGAGAACAATGGTACTTAATAGAGCACTTTCCTAACTGCCCTTGACTGGGACCAAGTGGATCTTCTCCAGGAGGGACCTGAGGCACTTTGCTGACAACCTCTTCTGAACCACACTACTGCACTGTTGCAGAGAGAAACTCAACAAAGCCTGAGCTGGAACAGCATCCAGTGATAAATGTCTGCATCTTCACATCCAAAACTGGCTTCTCGCTTCTCAGCCGAGTTTGTCCAGTTTGTTTTTCTGGGTATTGGATCTCTGTTACCTTGGAGGGCCTTCTATTTTCCACACAGATCCTTTGAACTGTGACAGTTCTGGCTGTATCATTTCAGTTGTACAAGACAAATCAAGCTTATTCAGTTTTCTTGCTTCCATAGTCTTCCTGACTGTTGTCTGTACTTTGACCAGCTTGCCTTGGGTTTATATTCTTCTGTGTTTTGTTGTTTCTTTTAGCTGTAGAAAGCAGGACTGAGCAAACTAATCTAGAATCAAGTGCTCTTAGGGAAAACACTGTGACAGTAATATGGTCCCTCTTACTCCAGATTCTTACATATTTTCTCAGAGATTACAAAATCTCCTTTACGCATAGCATTTTACAGAAAGCTCCCCTTCAGCTGAATATCAGACGACATTTGTTGTCTTTTTTTTTTTGAATAGCAACTCCTACCTATATTCCTACACGTAAAATGTTTGTATTTGGCTTGGTGAATATTTTGCAGCCACATTATTAAGTTATCCAATCTGACTTGTGTCACTCCTTTGCTCTCTTAGTGATTCACCCCTTCTCATATCCTTGTATTTGTGATCTCTATCGGCAAACATTTTGTTATTTTCCTCTAGAATAAAGTGCAGAAGAGAGTTTTGGTGGGAGAAGTGCTTCTCTTCAGAGAAACAAAGGACTCTGTGATGCCACAAAACACTAAAAAAAATTTAAAAATCTGACAGAAACAGGGTTTTCCTTTGGCTTTGGTTGTCAGGTGAGAGAGGGAGAGGCTTACCCAGGTTCTGCCACATGCTGAAGAGCTCATAGGCCATCATCACTCTCATATCACCGTACCTTAAGAGAGAACAGAGACACAGCTGCCCAGGGAACAAAAACTTGCAAGGCAGTGATGTGAAAAAAATAAGCAAATGGTTAAAAAAATTCAATTCACATTTATGTCAATGTAAGAATATCAAACAACTTGACTAATCACTGATTGCTGTATTGGGAGATCTAGTTATTCATTTCCCAGGCATTTCTACATCCCAGGTTTCATGATAAATCACAGAGACTTATGGTAGGAAAATAAAGCTCTTTTTTGAGGTGGGAATCCAACAAAACATATCCTTACTTATCCAGAATCTTCTTCCTCTTAGGTGGTGTGGCATTTTCTAGTTGGAGACTCGGCTGGTTTATAAACAAAACTGCCAGGCTGAAATAAGAGTTCCACACCTGTGACAAGCAAAGGAATTTTATAACATTGCACTCCAAGAGTAAGTTTTAAATAGGTAGAAAAAGACATAGACTCCTTTTCGTAATCAAGGGGTAACTTCATCAATATGTCTCTTACTGTGGAGATACAAATTAACTCTTAAAGGCACAAATGGATTATTTAAACCCTGGTAGGAAGTGAAATTAAAACCCCCACAAAAGCAATGCACTGGGTTTTCCTCTTTGCACCAGAGCTCAAGAATGAATAAACTTGGTGACATCAGCAAACTTCTAAACTGTTTTTCTGTAGGTTGAACAGATTTTATCTGTCAAGAATCCCCAGAGATTAAATTATATCATGAATAGGACCCCCGTAATTTGGTCTGTTTTCCCAAAGAGATGAGGTTTTTGCCAGCTTGGTGTGTGCACTTGTCCCTAGGTGCATGTCTGGCAGCTCTTCCTTACTAAAACTGAACTTGCTGCCCATTTCCAACTACATCAGACACAGGGACAACACTCCCTAGGATTGTTCTCCTTCAGGTTTTGTGTCATCAGCCAGAGAGACCTCTGGGAGAGGAAGTTCATGAATGCCCCAACTTCAGAAAAAGCATTGCCTGAGTTTACACTGCCTTATCCATCAGACAGCATGCTCCATTAGCCCCATGCTTATGGAATTACTAGTTTCCTTTATGAGGGACTCAGTTTTCCTGATTTGATCTCACACTGTATCTGTTCTACTTCCCATCAATTCCACAGCAGATTCCATTCCTGTCCTTTATCAGTTAGGTCATCTTCCTGACAGACACTCTAATAAATGCTGCAAATATCATCAGCTAATGCAGAGGGCAGCTCCTGTTCCTTTGTTACTGCTGGTTTGAAAAGATATCAGAACATTTTCTGAATCAATTCTTACTTTAAAATCGAAGTCCGTTTCTGTGAAATTCTTATGCAGGGCAGAAGACAAGTACTGAACTGTTGTAACTATGATACTGCAGCCAAAAACAAAGAAAAGAAAACAAAAGAGAACATTTGAATCTGGAATACAGCATATTACAGTGGTTGGTGGTGCTGGTTTTACTGCAGGTACAGAGAAGTGCATTCTATGTGTAATGTCTGTGATATTTACACACAAGTCACTGTTCTTTGCTTTAATGAACAATTTGTACTAATTAATACAAGATTATGAACTTTCACTGATATTGTAACTTTTAGAATTTACACGAGCATTTAAAATCCTGTCTATTTTGCATGGCTGGGCCATATGACCACCAGGGAAATGGAATAATATACTCCTTTTTCTCCTGTTCTAAGCAGAAAGGTTTTTTTTCCCCCAGAGGAGAGTAACTCAAGAAGTTTGAGCTGTCCTTGTTCTTGTCTATACAACGGTCCTTTATCTCACTCTCATTCAACTCAAGATATTTGTGAGTTTTTTGCTACTTTTTGATTCTGTGTTATTTTTTTGTTGGTGGCTACATACACCTTAGTGAAAGGCAATGAAGGCACATGATAGATTCAGGAATTAATAAATGACATGTAGATAAGGCAACCGTAGTATCAAAAGAAGAGCACATCTCTGATTCACATGCAAGCAATACTCCAGTAGCACTGCTAAATGTAACTGTCAGTCTAAAGCCTTGTGGCAAAATGATGCCCAAGGGAACAGGTAACCTGCAGCATCTGAGGGAGCCACTGTTTCAGGTGGATTTCTTTTTTCTTACAGAACTTCTTTGAATCTTTACGCTTGAATTACTGAAATCCACTTCCTTCACTTCTCATTAGCAGGGTGGACTCGCAGAGCATTCAGCTCAGCTGAGCAGGCAGCCTTTAGGAGCATTTCCATGGTGTTTCCTCAGAGTGGGAATGCTCCAGCTGTCATTCAGTCAGTGGGAATTCCACAGCTAGTTTAGCTAAGGGAACTAGTGGATCATTCCAGCCACGCTGTGTTCAACACTGCTGCTGATCCAAAGGGCACAGTACTTAACCCAGCAGAAGTAAGAAACTGAGATAAAATGGAGCATTAAAATGGCAGATGACATCTGAATTGAGAAGGAACTCTGTGTAATGCTTTGGTGTCATGGCTGGGGTTTGCTCCCCCTTTTCCAAAACACCCGAGAGCCTCTCCTTGCTCGGCTACAGAGGGATGTTCATGGGAAAAACAGATCTTCAATGCAGGGATTCCCTGACAAGGGAGGGAGAGGCTCATAAACAGCCCTTGGTGTGAGGAGCTGGGCTCACTCTGTGTGCTGGAGCTGCTGGGTCACTCAGCCCCTCACCCTCAGGGCAGCTCCTTCAGCTCTGCTTTTAACTCCTGGCTCTGAGAATACTACTGGAGTTTAACAAACCCACAAACACATAGGTTTGGTCCAGAGTGTTACAACAACAGCAGAATGAGGATGAGCACTCCAGAATTCCTGTCTTGATCCTTACATCTCAGTCTGAGGAAAAACACTGCCCCCAGGCTTTAACTGCCACAGAATGGCAACATTTTATACCTGCTCCTCTACTTACTTGCTGGTGAGCAACCTCATCACCATCCAGTCTCGAGGAAAGACACTCATCTTCATCAGGTTCCGAAACACACAGAAAATCTTCAGGAGGAACTCCTGTCACACAGGGAAAAATATGTAAAAATCAGCAGCAGTTGCAGGTAAATCTATTTTCTTGATTGTAAGAAAGACAATTAAGCTAAGTGTGCTCTACTTGAGCTTTGTGTTGCAAGGTCATTCACCTGGAAACACGATAGCAACATACATTGAATATGGCTCTATTCCTTTTCTTTGAGTCCAATATACAACTTTCAGCTTCTTTAAAATCTTCACTTCTACATGGAGATGAAAATCTTCCCTACGTGCATAATTGTATCTGACTTCTCATTTTATCACCCAGAGTTCCAGTGTCAATTTGCAGCTATTTTCAAATATACTGGACTCATAATCACTTTTTAATGCATTCATTTTATTAATTTATCTGTCCAAATTTCTTTGGACTTATGTCATAATTTGAGAACTAACCACACCCCCAAGCCCAATAAAACTCCTACACAGGCTTTCTAAAATAGTACCAGAAAATCCCATTTCTGGCAACACACAGCAGCAAAGAGCTCTTAGACACATTCAGCTGGCTGCTTGTTTTCCAAAAAAAAATCCCCAAACCTGAAGACATTTCTGGTTTTTGACTACCTGCACCTCCATGTCTGTACAGAACAAGAGCAAAGATCAAACATGACAAGTTGTTGGCCTTGCAAACTATGATTTTGTTGTTTTGTTTTCCTTCCAGACAAAATCAAAACAGCAGAAAAATTGGCAGACCAGAGATTCTTCAAAACCATACTACCATTATGCCTTAATGGAGGGTGGGTGATTAATATCCTGGTGTAACTGAGCTCAGAGTAAAACATTAGAAGCTCTTTGACTTTTGGCCTCATTTTGCACAAAGTGTAACAGTGGTAAGTAAATAAAATGTCTTTCCATGCCAGAAGAAGTATTGAAAATATTATAGCAGCCATATTTGATAGGAGAATAGAGAAATATATAAAATCTTCAGGCTCTGTGGTACTCTTGGAACATATACTCAGATTATCAGAGATACAACAGTTCTTTTGGGCATAAAGATAAATTTTAGTTCAATGACCTTTCCACAAGTCTGACATAAGAACTATAGTTTAGATGGCTTTTAAAATATCTATTCAAATTTATTATGAATTAATTTACCAAATCATTTTCCTGTGAGCAATTTAAAAGTTACCAGAAAGGCAGCAATCTCAGATAAGTATCAACCTGAGATACACTGAACCCTGCAACCTAACGGTAAGAATTTTATCATCTCAAATTCATCTCCCTGATTTATTCAGCTTCTCTATATGCACACAAAACATTTAAAAGCTGAAAGTCTATCCAGAAAGGACTTCTCACTGCTTCTCCATTCCATTTGTTAAGGTAACAGAAGTTCCTACCACATTACATTGTTCTTATTGTGCATATTTGAGTGTCATGCTAAACAAAATCGTTTTATATAAAAGCTTGTCCTTATTTATAGGATTACTCTGCCTTTTAAACAGGCTGTTGCTGGAGATACTCCTCTTCCCCATCGAACTTAAGAAGTTCTGCTGGTATGAGATGTGCCACTTCAAAATGTCAGAGGTCTGTGCCCCTCACCAACCCCTGCTGTTCATGGAGAGCCATAATTTAAGCTGATGTTCACAAAGAAGCATGCAGCAAGTGGAGTGGTAAGGTTACAGCTCTCCCAAAAAAGATTTCATCTGCTAGAGACATTTGTAACCCCCAAAAGGCTTGAAATTCTCTTCTGGCATAAAATCAATACCCTTTGTAAGAAAGCTCCAGTGCATACTGAACATGTAGCAAAATGCTATACAACAAGTGACTTCACATTCACAGGATTAAGAAGCCCTGTTCCTCTGCCTGTGTTTTATATGTAACAATTACAATATCCTTTATGTCCAACAACATCTATCCTGGGACTTTATTTGCTGTTATAAAGATAATTCAGTGCCCTGTGGTCTTAAATGTGTTTCTGCAACACTACACCAATGATTGTAAAAGTGAAAGGAAGGTCCCTGAACAGAATGTCAGTGGATAGGAATGATTAACAGGGCAAGTGATGCTGGAGGGTTTCCCTTCTGCTGTCCCATTCTGAGGGAATCACCCTACAAACATCACATCCTTTTGTACCTTCAGTTCATCCTTGCTTTGGAAGTTGTCCAGTAAGTGCTGGAAGTGAGTGTCTGACATCTGACGAAGCAAAGATAAAAGGCAGGAGACATATTCTCCCTGTTGGCCAAATGAGAAACTCTTTCATTCAGACACTCTGAAATTTCACAGATACAAAGCTTAACGTGGGGGAAGGTATAAAGGGAGGGGTCTGAAATGGCCCCGATGCCTATGAGGGGACAGCTGACATGCACAGAGATTGAAAGTACTGCAGGTTAACAGTTCCTGAGTTACTGTTAATACAGGGATACACCTCCAGGAGGCTCCTCCAGAGATGCCAGTTTTAAAGATCTTTTAATCAAAGTTGTAGTCTAAACAAAAATAATTTAAAATTACTAATACATACATTAAAAAAATCGCCCTCCAAGCATGCAGGTTTTGACAATACCTTTTTCAGGTACTTAATATACAGTGTCTGTCAGAGGTGTGACTGCAGCTCATGCCAATAGACCAGCAGTTATTTGAACTAAGTGACTCTAACCAGTAAAGCAGTGACAGCTTGGGATCAAGCTGGGCTACAGGTGTCTGGAAGCTTGTATATATATGGCTTATTAGTGTTCATCAAGTTCTGTGCTGTCAAAGCTCCAGCACTGACAGATCTGCAGTCAGATTTTCTGAGCGCAGTGTGCATAAGCCTACATGAGCAACAATTACATTTCTGTAATTCTGCAAAGCAGATGCACCCTAACCAGTTACCACAGCATCCCAAAGTGTTTTCCAAAGAGGAGCTCCCCCATTTTACAAATCTGAAAGCAAAGCACAGAGAAGTTAAGCAATCTGTCCAAGAGAACAAGCAAAGTGGTGCCAAAAACATCAGGACTGGGTCTGTTGACTGCCAGTCCCCTGCACAACACTATTTTGTTTTTTTGCAACAGAGAAACTAATTTGGAAAATGCACAAATCTAAGCCATATCTAATAAGAATCCATATATCACTGTGCTGTGAAATGTAAATTGAGGAGCAAATACAAGGGACTGTGCCTTCCATTTTATTGTTACTCTAAATGGCTCAAGCATCTACCCAGAACCTTTGACATGGGCTGTTGCAAGAAACTTTCCAGGGCTGAACTTTACTAGGAAGAAAGATGTGCTCTTCTGTGTGAGCTGGCATGTGGGAAACAGCAGTAAGTCAAATGGCAGCAGTAAAAGGAAACTCAGCTATTATTGGACATTTGCAAGCCGGTGCCTTTCTTCTGTATCAAAGCACATCTCGTTACCTGAGCTAACAAGGAAAGATCCAACCTCCTCTCTTGTGTGAGAAGTGCACCTTAGTGCACATCTGCCCCCAGCAGCACTGCTGAGGTTTCAGCCATTTGCTAAAAAAAAAATCTAAAACAAGGATGTTCTGAACAGCAGCTTAACATCCTACATTGCGCAAAAGCTGCATTAGAGACTCCAACAAACAAAAATAGGCTAAAATAGGCTAGAATAGAAAAGGGCAGAAATCCAGGAAAGAAGAAGGCTGAACAGTAAAATTCTATTTTTTTTCTTCTCTTCCACTGCATGTCAAAGAAAAATTTTTTCCCTGTGGCTAAGGCTGGCAGCCTGGGTAAAATGGTGGCTTCTCCCACCAAGCTCAACAGCTCATTTGACTTAGCATCTCTTAATTTTTTTTGAAAAAGTATGTTGTGTTTCATTTACATGAAATAATCGGTGACCCTGGACAGAAACTCTCCAGGGTGTTGAATAAAGGGATTTAACCACAGAGCACTGTCATATCCTCAGTTTTGGGGATCACAGCCTGATACTCATTATAACCCTTGGTGATATCACCGTAGGGGTGAAGCCCCAGGCAGTTCCCTAGTACCTCAAGTCTTAAGCAATAACTCTCAATCACAGCTGCAAAGACAAACAAGAAAATAATCTGGAAATCCACTAAAGCTTCCTGAGCTCCACTGCTTCCTGCAGCCCTCACTAGTGCAAGCAGGAAGGAATGGGTTTGTGGCTTATTAAGGGAAAGAGACAAAGCCCTGGGCATTCATGCAACAGAGATGATGATGAGGTGCCAGTGGTGGTGAGGGACTGAACCAGAGGTTAGAGAAGCAGGAAATAGAAACTGATTGTTAGTTACTAACAGTGATTTCTGCTGTGCACTGCGGGCAGCGCTGCCCTCTTACCGCCTCCTGAGACTGCGATTTACTCATGATTGTGAGCAGAGTTTGTAACAGCACATCCAGGAGGCTCTCCACCATCATCTCAACCTCCTCCACGACATCTCCCTCCTACAGCAAGTGGTGAGCAAACAGACAGTTAGGAACTGAAGGGTAAAGACAGTTCTGCTGAGTCAGCCATACCACAGGCTCCCTGGGACAGAGAGCTCTGTAACAGGCTCACAGAAGTACAATCAAAGTCCTCATTAGTACCAGATCCTGTTGTTCTGTCAGTGTGTGTGTGTGTGTTACCTTGACAGTCTCTGACGGAACATTCAGGGTCACAGCCATAAAGGTTAGTCTACAATCAAAGGTCTAGAACACAACAGGAGCAGATTATGTTCAGGAACCTTTACTCCATGGCAGTATTATTTTAGCTTATTTCCATTATGCCTTTCATCTCATTCCTTTCACACAGAACCATGACTTGTAACTGGAAATACACATTGGTATGAATTATATTTAGCACCATGAGCTTCCTACTTTAGTCAGGTGGGGAATCTTCACCACCGCCTCTTTGTGAGCATTGCTTTATATGATCTAGTTACCATTTGAGATCAGAGTATTATGACCATCAAAGCTGGGTGTTGAAACTCAGCAGCAATTTCCAGAAGTAAGCAGGAATTCATTGATTGGATAATTTTAGAGTATTCTTTTAATGTGAACCACAAAGTGCTAGTTACTGTCTCTTGCAGAACTATGAGTCCTTGAGCTATGTAGAACTTTTAAACTCAACTGACATCTAAGTTCTGGGCTTGCATGAAGAAAATTAAACAGTGTCAAAGCTGGTGAGGGTGTATGTGATTCCCCTCTCCTAACAGCAAGCACACTGTGTAATCAGGATGCTCTGAGTCACACACAGAGCCAGACCCTCATTTCAGATGTTCTCCTGCTGACAGCACAATCTTGTTTTTAAAAGGTTCTTTGAAAAACCTGTATTAACCTATAAAAATGTCTCACGATCTTCATTTTACTAAATCAGTGGTGCATATAAAAAATTAAAATCACGTAGCAGATTTACCAAAGAACTGGTCTTGATTATGGAGAAGATACTACTGAGGATTCCAGAGCAGATAAGCAGCTCCTTCTGCTGTCGTAGGTGAAGGTGAATGTGGTGAAGGACTACAGGCAGCAGGATGCGCCGGGACTCTGAATGAAGGAAAATCGTTACAAATGTAAGGAAAGAAAATATTTACAAACAATTACAATGGATGGTTTCAACAAAATTCTGTGGTGTTATCATTCCCATCTTGTACTGAGTACAATAATTTAAGTGCACTAACTTGAGGTCCTCACTATAGGAAAGAGAAACCCAATGGAGCTTTCTATCTTCCACTTTACCTTCATAATTTCTTTCATTCAGACCTTTATGTATGAAATACACTCACAATCTTCAGCCATTTTCCACAGAGTTCTTAAAACGTTTTTTAAAAATCTGTTTTAAGGTATATGTAAGAAATAATATAAGTATATTTAAGTAAAATTTTAAGAATTAAAGAGTTACTAAAGTGTTGAGCTAAAGAAATACTGAAGTTACAACATAAAGATTAAAGATACTTTAAAGGAATGTGGTGGGTTTCTCACAAGACTATCCCCCCTGCTTCTCAGGCATAAGCTGGCTGGAAAGGAGGTTTTCTCCCTATCCATGGTAAGAGCAATGCAAAATGTAAAGTGAGATTTGGCAGTTTTAATAATTAACTAATTTTTTAATGTATGTTAATCAACCTTTAGTAACTACAATTTATGTATGACAGATTTATAAACATTTCCTACCACAGTGAAACTTGTAAAGTATTTGTATTGAACAGAGTTAACAGAATTACTGAATATTCTGAGTTGGGACAAACAAGGATCATGGAATCCAACTCTGAAGTGCAAGCCCTGGGGAAAAGAGGGATCAAACCCACAATGTTGGCTTTATTAGCACCCTGCTCCAACTAACGGAGCGAATGAATACATTTATCAATGACGCTGCCAAGAGAAATAGTTACCAACATTACTGGCGTTCAGCAGGGAATTATTTGCAACAAAGCCACTGCAAAAGCACCCAAGGTGCTGCTGCCCTCAGGGAGCAGCAGGGCTGAGCCTCAGCTCACCTGAGAAGGAGAAGAGGCGGCTGTCGACCGTGCGGGCGATGGACTGGAGCTTCACCACGTCCATGGACTGGCCGATGTGCACCGTGCTGGGCATGCTGCCCAGCGTGCCCCGCACGAACTCCGCCACCTCCTGCACTGTGAACATCTGCAGCAGCTCGTCGAAGATGGCGGGGAACGAGTTCAGCAGGGCAGCCTGCGGGTACAGGAGGGAGCTCAGCACCTGCAGCTCCCGACCTGCAGCTCAGTGCAGTGAGGTGGGAACAACAGGAACACTGAACAGAGGGTCTGCACAAAGCTACTACAGACTGTGCTATGGCTGGTGCTCATGGTTTGTGGTACCTGGAGCTCAGAATGAACAAGCCACATGCAGCATAGAAAAATCAAGTGCTGCTGCAATAGTGACTCTTAGGATAAGTAGAGCACATAGATATAGCTTCAAAAAGCTGTATTTTAGGAGACAGCTTATAAAACAGAAGAAAAATTGAGATATCAGACAAGATAGTCCATTTTTGTTGATTTACTTTTTTCAGTTCATACAACACTTGCTTCTGATTAGAGAGTTCTATACCAATTGTTTGTACTAAGCAGCTACCTAAGACAGTTAAAACTCTTCAGAAAATATTCTGAAGTGAAGAACCTGCTGACAGACCCTTAACCAGCTCTGCCATGTGACATTCCAGGATTTCTGCAGCAGGGGTGGGGTGTGAGTCCACGTGAAAGAGGCATCACATCATGCGAGTGTGCATGTGATTCTTGCAGTAACATCCAGTAAGCTGGAGCTATCCTTGAAAGTGCTTCTTGAAGTGCAGAAATGGTGTCAACACAACACCAACAAAAACTTCTTCATGTCTTATTTCCTATTCTTCAATTAATTTTTTCGCAAGAGTAGAAAATTCCATGCATCACCCTATGCTCGAGTTCTGCACACTTAGTGTCCTATCAAACAACTGCCACCACCCCTAATGTTTTAAAATTCTTCCCTTCCTCTACATCCTACCCAAGCTTCACACCTGCTTCCTCATTGTAACTATTTTAATTCCTAGATGGCTGCTCTCTTGAGCCAGCTTCACCTCCACTCTTCCCTTCCTGCCATTCCCACCTCCCTTCCCCGAAGCTCTCCACACAAATCCCTCAGTGATTTCCTGCACAAGTTCAGATTTACCAGACTTCACTGCAGATCTCTGTTCAGCTTTGCCCTTCCATAGTCTCACCACTGTCAGTATTTCCTTTTCCTCAGAGATTTTTTTGTTTTCTCATTGCATAAACATTTCTTTGTCTCTTCCATACCGACATGATCCTCCTAATCCATATAATCCCAGGCTCCTTCTTTGCCAAGTCTTTTTTCCTTCAACAGTGAAATCTATTTAATAGTATTTGAGCAAAATCAAGTTATTTTTACAACTAACATGGTAGAGCTCATTAAATTATTCTGAATATAAATTTACTTCCTTCTTCCACTCGTTCTCTCCCAAAATCTTATTTTGTTACAATCAACTCAGATTACACAAACCCCCATAAGGCCTCCTGGGTGTTGTCACTTATTTGTTTCTGCATACCTACAATGTACTAACAAAATAAATAAGTATAAATTGTTCCCCTAGCTCCTGGTACTCTTGGAAGGCAGTAACAGCCACAAATCCAGTCACTGTCTTTATCTTTGGGATAATACAAGTGAAATTACAATATTGGCCCAACAAATCCTTACAGGAGTTTTCCTAAACTTTCTGTTACTTTTAAAGCAGAAGGATTTCTGTATAACCCCTAGCAATCCAAGGGTAGGCATGGGATTTCTTCAGGAAGATTTGGAGCTGTCCTGAGGCGACATCATTTCAACAGTTCCTTGAAGGGTCCCATTATTGCTCAACACCCTAAATTATGCTGGAACATTACTCATGTCAAACTAATTGCCTGGGAGGAAGGAAATCAGTTTTACTCTCATTGCTGGAAAAAACTGAGATACTGAGATCTGTCACATATCCTTGAGAAGAGGACAAGTGTGAGGGAAATTATGTTTGCCAGAGCCTCGAGCATTTCTGTGGGTATTTAACTATTGTCCAGAATTCCAGAACTAATAATCAAATAAGAAACAAATGCTTGGCTCCCCTGAGCAATTTGACTTATATAATCTTGTGTACACCCTCAGTACTGTCTTTTTGGTGTGTGGATGCCATAAACTGGTCCATGAATAACTGAAATATTCCACATCTCCAAGTTTTAAAGTACCGGCCACTTAAACATCAAACTCTAGTTTCTGTGCAGGAAGAGTGTTTGGGGTAGGGAAAGGAGATTAACTGGGAACATCCACAATGAAACACTTGAGCAGTCCTGGGGATCATTACTTACAGAATTAAATGTCGGCCTTGTTGTGCCCCCACATTTTTGTGGGGCACCTGTCCCGGCTCCGCTCGCCTGCCCTCCAGCCTGAGGGGCCTATGGGGCAATGGGATCAGGGGGCAACACAGTGGCAAGGGGGAAACAAAAAGTAAACTTTTCAAAGATTCAACAAGGACAGGCTTTACAAATTACAAAAGTCCAAAGTAAGAAATACCACAGTGAGAGAAAGGAGGAAAAAAATTAAGAAGAGAAACAAAGAAAAAAAAAGGAAAATCCCCCATCTTCAAAGTGACTCTTCCTCTCTATTTGTGGGACCAACACAACTAGAAAACATTCAGCAGATACTGTTTCCATTCACCATCACTTTGTCTGCAAAATTCTGTGCACTGGTTTCTCTTGTTTCTGGCTCATCTTATTATACCCACTAATGGGTGATTAAATAAAACATTAGAGCAGCTGCTCTCAAATCTTTCAGAGCAGCTCCTTAAGAAAGGGATCACTCCACTGGCAGCTTCCTGAACCAGCAGAGCCACTGCTTGGCTGCAATGTTCACAGCAGCTGCTTCTTTTGCAAAATACAGCAGGTGTTCCAAACATCTGTAATTCTGCATTAGTGATTACAAACCACCTTCCCGTTAACCAGGGAGCTCTGGGTGCTCCATTCTGACATTCTCTGAGCAGAGGCATCAAACAGCATGTCTGACATTTAAAATTTAAATGCAGCAGTATGTAATGCAGTACAGTGGTCTTTAAAACTGAACCCAAAACTCAGCAGCATCCTTACTTACTTCGAGTATTGTCTTCATGGAATCTTCACTAAGTCCCCTGGGCCATATTTAATGATGCATTAAATATGAGTATGGGCATCACAACATGTTTGTGGTCAGGCTGCACATGATTCTGACTGTAATTTTAGCACATGCTGGAATTGTTTACCTGAGTGTAAATACATCAGTTGAACTTCTCACTGCGATGCTGCTGTGACTGTAAGTATTGATTTGAAGTATTATAACGAAGGATTTAGAAATTCTTGAGGCCAGCTGTTGCATACAAGTAGAGATATTATAAAAGAAAGGCCTTATAAAATCAGGCCTTGCTTTGCTAAATTACCAGCTGGCCTGTTATTTCTTCTAAGTGCAGCTAGCTAACTTCCCATGTTAAAAATCATAAGAATGAAAGCAGTTAACACAACAAGCTATTCTGGTAAGAAAACCATTTGCACCTGTGCTAAACAAGAAATCTGCTTCATAAGAATCAGTGAAGAAAATATGTAAACTAACCAAATATAGAGAGATTTGACAGAGGTACACCCTAGCCATATACCCACCAATAAACTGAGTGTCAGTGTATTGCTGACCAGTTAGGTTTAACACAGTGCCTTCTGATATTTCCTATAAATATGAACTATGTGAATAAAGGATGGGCTTTTCCTGCATGAAGAAACTGAGTCCCATCTGCTTTGTTGCAACAGCAAACTATAAGACATAGGTATGGGGGAGACTTGAAAATGCAGTTTACTTTTGTGAACAGCAAAAACTGCATTCTCATGTGAGAAGTCACTTCCTCCTAGAGTGCCCCCAGTCCAGCTCCCCTGTGCAAAACTACTGTCTAATGCCATTAATGGGTGTCTTGTTTTCCAGCATCACCAGCTTGTTCAGGGGGAAAAACTCCATCGACCTCCATTTCACCCCCATGTGCCCACACCTCCTACCCGTGCAGGAACAGCTGCCTTGTGGTTTGCCAGTGGGAGTGTAGGAAATAGCAAACCTGGGTGAAGATGAGAGTCTCAGAACTCCTGCTGTCCAAGCTGAGCACAAATCTGATGGACTGGAAAAGCTCCTGGATGCTGGAGCGGAACTGCTCCTCCTCCATTCCACAAGTAGCTCTGGAGTAAAGGATCCGAGATTGGACAATGAACTTGAAAAGATATTCCAAGGCCTTAAGGAGCAGGAGAGGAAGGAGATCAAGACAGAGAAAAAGAGAGAAAGAAAAATAAAGGAGCTTTAAAGAGAACCAGGAAGGACTCTACATGCATAATAACTAAATTCTTGAGCTTTAGAAAGGAGAATGAAAAACAGGCTTTATAAGTTACATAATTCAGCTGAGAAAGAGCTACTCTTAGGCAAGTACCCATTCCCAATCAATAATCTTTGTTACTTGCATGTCCCACTAACAGAAAATGTATGCATTTACATCAAGGAAACAAATCTGAGTTACATAATTTGAGGAAAATTTTGGTCAAGGTAAGAAACTTCTGGTTTTCTCATGACTTGGCACAATGAAGTGTCTGAAGAAGCTGTCCTGTTTTCTTTCAAAATTTTGTAAGTGGCATTATTTAGAACTGCATTGATTTGGCAGCAGTGACCATGAAGAAAACACATTGTTCTGAGCAGCTGTAACAAGTCAACTGCCCTATCAACAGTTCTGAGACACCAGCCCAGCAAGGTGACACTTCACACACCTCCTTGATACTGGCTGTGCACAACTGGCAATGCCAGAGTGTACCAAATATCAGGGACATCTCTCTTTCTGTTAGTGCTTAACAGGATTCACCAGCAAAGCAGGATTGAGGGAAGACATAATTCATGTTTTGATGATATCCTCAAAACCCAGCACAGGAAAACAACAGGCTGGAGATTCAGCAATCATAGGCTGTATAGAAACCTTAGTAATATTTCACTGTATTCCATGGAAAATATTTTTGTCTCACTTCAATGCTGGGAAATGCTGGAAGTTAATTCAAATACAAGTTTTGCTCCCAAGAGATATTTTTGCACCCATAAGAGTCCCTCACTGAACCACCACACAATATGCACAAGTATGCAATGCTATGTTGTAAGCTTTAGAATGCCACAGCTTTAAGGATATAGAATGGGAATGTGAAATTCCTTATAAAGCCTTTGACTCTTACAGCCTTTTTCCCCCCATGAAATTATGGCAACTTTGGTAATTAGCAGTTATCATTTATACTTCTGTACTTCTGTACTAAACCTTATACCAAAGAGCTTCAGGAAATACCAGCTGTGTTCCCAGCTCCTTTCCTGACAAAGGCCACTTGGTTCCCAAGCTGGTTCCAGCTCTCCAAGGCTGACACCCCTGTGCCAACACCAAACCCAGCACATGCAGTGCTCGTAGGAGCTGCTTTAGGCCTCCAGTGCACACAACCATGATTCTCATCTGAAGGCTCATAACTTCAATGTGAGGATTATGTTTTGCAGTGAATCAGAGCATTTATGTGTGAACCTCCATAATTCCCTGTGGAAGGTGAGATAGCAGGGCTCAGAACACTGCATTTCCTCAGCACAGACAATGAACCCACACAGGCAGTGAACCAAAGAGTTCCCAGTGTTTGCACACGTGGCTGGGATGCTAAAAACACAAACCAAGTCTTGGTAGCACAAGTCAGCACCAGGACTAACTTTGGTTCTTGTTACCTACAGCATCACAAATATGATGTGTATTTGTGCCTCAAGACATACAAATGCACTGAGATAAAATCCCAGTCTTCAGTGATGTTTGGCATGATATAAAAGATCAGTGTCAAATTAAAGAAGGTCCCTTACAAACACAGTCTGTGTGCATGTTCATGTAACACGTGAGCACCTCTGCCCTGTGACCAGCAGGGAGGACTCAGGGAAAACCTCCTGAGGGAGAAAAGCCCTTGCTGTTGGTTCCTAATCTAGGCAAAACCCACTTATAGTTCTGCTGGAAGATAACTGAAGCTGGAAGGGCATTTACTTGACACAGTTCCTTAGTTCTTAATTTCCTCAGGGACAGCAAAACTGGCTGTGGAGCCATTAATGGACACTTGGTTACAGAAATCCCCTGGGAGGCACAGGCAGCTGTTCCTGGATGGAGCTTTTGTGGAGCTTTGTATAGGGCACAATAAAGGAGCATGATGCTGTGTTCTAGGTAGAAATATCCTTTCAGTTATAGCGTCTCCAAGTTGCACAGAAGGTTTTGAGAATTAAGAGCAGTCTTGAGGGAGGTAAGAAATTTTAGAAGTCCTCTAGAACTCTCTTTGCTAATGCCAGGGTTGGAAATCAGAATCCTGTGAGACATCTGCATGTCCATCATGAATGTACATGAGCAGCCAGCAGTTGTAAGAGTGCAGAGTGTTTCAGCACCAGCTTTAGGGCACTACACTGAACAGACAATTCAGGGGAAAAGGGATATAGAGCTATCCTGTTTTCTCAGTCAAAGAACTTCTAATGCAAGGAGTGTGGTGAATACATCAAAGACCACAGAAATCCCCAGCAGTAGAATCTGGTACTAGTAATGACACATTAGCAATGATAATGTCTTTGGTACACACTTGCTCCAAATGCCTGAAATAAAATCTGGAAACAAAGAAGGAAATCAATCACTTGACTGTAATGGCAGAAGATAAAGACCTGAATTTGGGTCTGCAAGAGATACCTGCAAAGGCAACTGTCTGAATAAGATGTGACAGCAGTGTGGGTGGCAGAGGATGTGCTGTCAGGTCTGCACAAACTCTGCTGGTAATTTTAATTCCTGTGCTTGGAAAGGCTTGGTCTGTTAGGTCTGCAAACTGACCTCCCTCACAGAGGGAACAGCCACATTCCAGGCCAGCACTTGAGAGCCTGAGTAAGCAAAGAGCTGCCTTGGAGGCTGAGACACAAGGTACCATATTCACAAACTGACTTCCCTAACCCCAGCTGCTGAAAGACATTCAGCATTCCTGTTGTTACTATTTCCAAACAGGACTGCTATGAGGTTCAAAAAATGCAGATCACATAGGGACAATATCCTACATCTCTATTTGCTGCACTGCATAAAGCACTAATGAGTGGTTTGAGAGGCAAGAAAACCTCCTCGAAGTCATTCCAGCTGGAGATCTTCCTCTCATCTCATAACTTTAATAGCTTTTTTCTCAATTAAAAAAAAAAAGGAAAGATAACGATGGGAAAAAAAAGAAAGCATGAGAAAGTTGCTAATTCCTTGAAAAGGCATCTTTGTCCTATTTTTACCATTCCATATGAATCTGTGGTTGAAAATTCCAAAGAAGATGTTCCTAAGCATGTCAATATCTACAAAGCCAAACAAGCACTGGTGTAATGCCCTTGTATTATCTGAATAGGATCCTAGCAGGGGATCTGGAAAGTGAGAGGATGACATTGGCAATGTCCTTCACCTGGAAGAGGTTACACCTATGTGAACTGACAACTGACAAAATCCAAGTGCTGATCATTGCCACTGCTTCCAGTTCTCCAAGTGCCCAGACTCAGATGTTAGGACACCAGTCCCCTTGGAGGCAGAAGGTGCAGGTAGGCATTCACTCAAAGAAAAACATCTTCCTGCAAATGTTGGCATCTTGTATTTATGCACTTGACACACTGACTTCCAGGCTTACTATTACACATGGTAAAATGAATACTTTATTTATTCTCCGATTCCTCTGCAATAGCACCAAAACCTTCCTGGTGTTTCTCACAGCTGTGCCTCCCTGGGACATCATGCTCCCATCACAGAACCATAGGTCAGGTCCTGTGCTACTTCTGAGGATTTCCATCCAGTTAAAGACTCATTTATCTGCTGCTTAAAATACTCCAGGACTTCAACCCGTGGTACAACAGAGCTGTGTCACAGCCAGAAATGAAGAGTGAAACTTTGATCCATAGCACCCATGCCTGATACATTCAAAACTACTGCTGCTTGGAGGGCAAGGTGTAGCCCACATCAATGGAGTATTTATGCACTAGCCATGGATGTAAGTCCCACTTAAGTTCTCCACAGGGTTGCAAAAGGGCTTAAGGGAACTTAATTCTTTCAATTTTTTCAGCACAAGAATGAATCTCCCCCTAAAACTAAAACTGTGGCTATATATAAAAAAATCTGGATAAACAATTATAGGAAACCAGTGCCACACTACCCTTGATTCCATTTATAGCTTTCCCAGCCCTTCTGTGGTCCCAGAGGAACAGTCCCCAGTGCTCCCACTGGATACCTACTCTCATTGCCTCCTGGATGTGGTCCTGGCGCACGAGCTCGGCCGAGCGGTCCATGTACCACTTCAGACACCGGATCAGCTCCCTGGGGAACAGTGAAGAGCAGCCTTTAGCACCAGCTCTGACAGGCATCAAACATTTTGGTTTTAGGTAGAGAGCTCTAAACCAGTCTCATTTCACTTTATTTCAGTGGTCAGTTACAGCTGTCCTTGATACTGAATTTACATAGTATTTACATTTATTTAAGTTTCAAAACCAGAAAATTATTTCTTCTCTGTAATTGACTTGGACCATGAGGAACACTAGGAGCACATAAAAAAGATGTTATTAGAAAGATAGATTTAATAAAGCTATGGTTCTAAGACCAAAATACACATTTGTTTTAACAAGAAATCCCAGCTCTCATCTTAGTAAGAAGCTCTTAGAAACTGAGATCACAAAGAAAATACCTGCATCTATTTTGCTAAGTACACGAGACCATCTGGACTAAATTACAAAGCTGTATTAAACCCATGTTTTATTTCAGACATCAGATTACCAAAAAACATTTGTTTTGTCTGAAAGAGGTGCTAATTAACACAAAGCAGAACACCTCTTTACCCTCTGACTATGCCTTCCAGTGTTGTATACTATCTGTGGGGTTTTACCTGCCATTGATAGAGTATTTTTTATATTTATTTTAATTACACAAAAATGTGAATTGCTTAAAGGAATCAAAAGAAATTATTAGCTGCTTTTTATAGTTTACTGTGGCCAAAGATAGAATATACTCAGATTTACAAAAGCAATGGTCTAAAAGAAAAACCAACAACCTGAAGGGTAACTGTTACTGCTTTCAAAAAGTCTGTCTCATTCTCTTATGCAAAACTCTTTTGAATATCAGAAAATAAGGCAGAATCATCAAAGTGACAGTGAAATTTAAATTTCTGATCTGCTGAAATTAAATTGTAACCAAATAGAACATCTTATGTGAATATCTGTCTACTTTAGAATTACAATTAGTTCTCTAAGTTTTCACACAAGTCATGTGTCCCAACATCCTTAAGAATGCATATGCTCTTGGGAGCTCATTTGTATAGACAACAGACTGATAATGAATTATTGCTGAGTGTCTCTTCAGTTAAAAAAAAAAAAAAAAAAAGAAAGATTTGCCAGTCCAGAAGGAAAAGAGAAATGCCCAACCATGCTCAGCCACTGGTGACATTTGGCAGCCTTTCCCTACAGCTGTGCTGGAAAACTTCCAAGTGAGTAGCTCTACTTTTGGGGACACTGCTGCCAGAAAGGTTGTGATCCTGATGGTGCCACCACTCCCAAGCTTGGTGATGCCACCTTTCAAAGGGAGGAACACAAGACCTACTTGTAAGCCAGAGCTCCTGCAAAGTGCTTCTGGATGTAGGTGTCCATCACGGGGCGGAAGTGGAAGTACTTGCTGTCACGGAGCAGGTTGATGATGAACACCTGGGGACATGGAGAAGGGAACCCAACTCAAGAATTGCACATTGCTGCCAAGTGTCTACAAACAAGTGACCCAAGGTATGGAGCATTCAAATACATGAGCTGCTTTAAACAGTCACTGTTGTATTATCAGGTATTATTGGTTGCTTCTCCCACATGACAGTAAATACTGCTGCCCCTGCATGTGCTGAGGTCAGCCTGGCCTGCTCACCCAAGATCATTACAGAAAGCATGGCTGGATCCAGCTGAGCATTTCATATTTGACAGAAGCACAATACTAGAACATGATCATAAGAAACTTAAAACTCACTGAGCATGAGATAAATAACAATCCAGCAGCTTACCAGAGACTGAAAGACCAACAGACCATACTTCTCTGTGTTGTCATCCAAAACTACAAACAACGTGTCCAGAATATCTTGTAGGAACTAAAATGACATGAACAAATAATTTCAACTTAAATTGTATTCAAAAGGTTATTTCTCCCCTGCTTTAATTAGTTAATATCATTGTGAATCACTTGCCAAGGATAAATCACTCCAGGTTCACCCATATGATGTGATAGATTTTAGTCTGATTTTACAAAGAAAAATTTTTCTCTTTATTCTGCAAGGAATATTTTCAAACAAAAGTGACAGAAAACCAAAGAATAAGAAATATGGACTATATACCTGATTTTTAATTTTGACTGAGTGTTCCTCTCACTTTAAGCTGACTGGAAGTGCTGCCTGACACCAGTGGCAAAAGAACTTGGCTCTCATTCTTAAATCATTGGAGTCTCAGGTACTGTTCAGCATCAAATCTGAGGCTGGGCAGTACATTAAATTATGTTTAATATTAAAGTTTTGTTAAATGACAGAAAGTAAAACTTTTCTAACAAGCTTTAATTGGGGCAAGTTACATGTTGCCAATTGCTTCTTTCACCCTTAACTCAACAGCTTGTTGACCACTGACAGTTCAGTGATTTTCTTTCTGAAAGCACAGTCTCCAAAAGGATGAGTGTGAAGGAGAGTGCTGGAGATCGTTAACTGCACATTCTCTCATGATTTTTTAATCTATTCTACTTAAATTTCTGATGTGGACAACAAGAAATAAATTATAACAATTTATGGAGTCTCTGAAATGATAAATGTCTTTTTTTCTGAATTATTAGATTCTGTTCTTCATATCCCAGTGCTAAATGACAGCTGATTTATGGGGAGAATCAATTACTTCTCCCCATGAAATAATTCAATCCATATCTTTCTTTTTCCTTCTCTATAAAAACCAGTTTCTCTATAAAAACCAGATACTTGTACTGCCCTACAAACGAAGTGTACAAAACATGACATTCTTGAAGAATTCCAGTATAAATGGGATTTGTGCTCCCCTGTTACTGTTACCAAGTTATCACAAAGAGTAACATTCCAGATATGGCAGCACTCAAATGAGTTACAGTGAAGCAGCTTTAATGATAAACTATTTATTATGTCATAGGATTTGTCTTCAGTTTCTTCTCCTTGGTTGTTTGTGTTAGAAATCAGCTTTTACTTCCAGATTTATAGAAAAAAATCCTTGAGAAAGTTCCCAGCACACCTAAGATTATCAGAGGCAGATCTGGAATGAACTTTGTTTTGCTGAGACCGCAAGTATCAATGCAGTTGGAAGTTCCTGGGCCCTAAGGAAGCTCAGGCCACACAAGATTATCATGTAGAGCAACAGTGGCCACAAAACCTGGTGAAATAATGAGCTGGCAGACACAGGACTGGTGCACTGCTGGCTGGATGCACCAGAGAGCCCCTGCCAGGGTCTGGGTCTGCACCAGCAGCTGTGTGGGACTGCAGACTGGAACCACTGGTGCTGAGGACCCAGCACATGTGGCTGAGAGAATTTGACTAAGGATTAGCTCTGGTTTGATCCCACAGACTGACTGTGCACTAATTCTCAAGGGTATCTTCCTGTCCAGTTTCACATCATAATAAAATCCCAATTCATACAGGGTGGAAATTCACAATGTGAATCAAACAGCACAGTAAGAGGGAGCCTTCAGAAGTGGCCTGCAGGTCTGAACTCGCTGCCTATCACAGATACATCCAAACGCTGTTATTTCATGTAGTACCTTAACAATCTCCTCGCCACTGACATGTCTCAGTCTTCCCAGAATATCCATCACTCGATCTGGGTAAGCTTTCCATTTGAGCAGGGCAAGCAGATCCACTGCAGAGAGAGGGAGGAGAGCTAGAACCACACACAGAGGGAAGAATGGCAGCCCCAGACCCATCAGGGACTCATCACCTTGCACTTCACCTCTTGATGCAGTCTACACTTCTTGGGAAATGACACACACATATATATATATAAAAAAAAAAAAATATATATATATATAAAATGGAAAACAAGAAGTACAATATGGAGTGAGTCAATACTGCTAATGGAGAAAGGAATGGAGGAATGGTAAAGGGCTTTGAAAAGAGTAAAGGCTGCTTTTTTCCCTGTGTGACTTGACACTGCACTGTGGACAATCCACTCCTGTCTGCTTGTGCTTTAGGGATGTTGCTGTAAAAAAAATCTTATTTACTTAGCCACTCTGAAAAAGCCAAGTAAAACAAACTCTGGATTGTGTAGAAGTGCTAACAATGAATTTGTTTTCTCTGCTTCCTAATTCCTGTTGCCTTGGGCAGTTCTGAGGGATCAGCAACTCACCATTCTGGGTCAGTTTGGTAGAAGAGAGCTGTGTGGAGACTGAGAAGGTCTCTTTGGTGCTGCGCTGGAAGATGAGGCTGGAGGGGATGTTGGGGCAGCCATTGTAATCCTCCTTGCAGCAGGGCAGCCCCAGGTAGAGCGCGTGGTTGTTGAACGTGCTGTTCTCATCACACTGCAGGGACAGCACAAGGGATGGAGTTGCACCTTGTCCATCTCATCCCACACGCCCAGAGCCTGTCAGCAGTTCCCCAACAGTGCCTGTGTTGGGATTTTTGTGGGTGCACACCAACACTTCTAAGGAAAAGCTGTGCTTGAGGACCTGGACACGCACAAAGAGACCCAGCTCTACAGAGTGATCTCCAACCACTGCCTTGTTAGAACTCACCAGATCTTCCAGATGTAAACTTAGTGCTGCTGCCTGAAAATTGTACTGAACAAATAAACCCAGGTGAATCAGCAGGAAGGAAAAACCCCAAAGCCCAAATCTCTTGCTACAGGGCTGCCAAGCTGTGGCACCGCAGCATGAAGCATTTCAGTCCAGCACAATGTCATCTTACAAAGGCACAGAGCAATGCCTTAGGCTGGCAGAAGTGCTGAATGCTCACGAACACCAGTGTGTTTGAAGCCAAAATGGATGGGATTAATAGCAGATAAGTAATTATCATCAGAATGGAAAAGGTAAGCTGCACCTAGAATAGAAGGCTCTAGCCAAACCATGTGATTTTGAATGTATAAAATTTTGAAACTACTATTAATCTGTTCCTCACAAACTTCTAATGCGGGGGAGACGGATAATGTAATAACCATTACTCATTTAAGTAATGAAGTAGAGATGAGCAGTGAAAAGTCTGCAGAGAACTGGTACCTTATAAACATAAAGCTCGTGGATATCATCGGACAAGGTCGTGCCATCATCTCTCATCAGTGGGGTAAATGCAAAACCAAAGAGCTTCTTTTCTCCCTTGTCTTTTGCTACAGCAAGAGATAGAAAGAAGGAATTGTATTTGTGCATACCCTGTCAATACATGCAAGATTACTCACCAACTTCTCCACATGCCTAAAAGAAAACAAGCAGCTATATAACAAACAACTTTTCTAATTTCTTATTTCTAGTTCTATGTAAAGGACTGACAAGCTTCAAATCAAACACAGACATGCCAAACATAGCAAAATCTAAACTGTTTATCCTGCAAAGAAAACATTCTATAGAAAAACACAACAAAAGAACAGCAGGGACAAACATCTACAAAGTGCTTTGCCCTGCACTGATCGTTCACCATGTTTTTAGTGCGCTGTTAGATAAATTCAGCAAAAGGTTGCTCAGCAGAGCCCCTTCACATTTCAGGCTGGCCTCCCTTTCCTGCATTCCACCCAGTGACAGCCTCATCCAGATCTAACTGGCAGTGGAAGGAGCCTTTGGGATTTGCCCGGCCGGGGGCACTCACTGGAGCAGTGGCGGAACTCGAAGCGCAGGTGGGAGCCGCGGAAGCGGTCGATGGGGATGGGCAGTTTGATGATCTCGCCCCAGCGCGGGCTGTTGTTGTGGTACAGCACGAAGGAGTGGTAGGCGCTCCGGCTCGGCTCGCCCGAGCCCAGGCTGATGCAGTCCTGCCACCAAAGGAAACAGCCAGCATTAAACATCGCATCACCACCCGTGAGTCATTCCATCAGCCAGTGATAACCTTTATAGAATTCATGGCTTTCTGTAGACATAAAAGAGTCACAAGCAGAAATTCAGACACAATGAAATGTGAAATTTTTTAGGAGATCTTGAAACTTTGTTTTGGGTCAAAGGGTGAACTAAGAGACCTGCGCTACTGGATGAATCCAAGTATCTTAAGTTTTTATTTAAGCTAAGTTTTCCATCAAGTACTGAGTAGATACAATAAACACCCAAGTCCAAATAAATAAAACTGAGTCCAAGAAATAGGACATAATAGGACCATCACTTGTAATATTAGCCTTCTGTGAAAATATACTTTAACGAGATTTCTCCTTCAGTATCTCAGTTCAGAAGTGATAACTGACCTTTCTAAGCTCTTTACAAATGTTCATCTTTCAAAACTACAACTATCCAGCCTCACCAAGTATCCCAGAAACTTTAATCAAGTTACTTTCTCAGTGGTAAGCAAAGAATTTCTGTGTAATACTCATCACCTAAAAACATAATTGGATCTAAATTTCTGCCTTCAGATATAACAAACTCAGAGATCTTGCCCAATCTATGCCTTCACAAAAATACAGATGAAGAAAAATTTTTCAGAAAATAAAAAAATTCTTAGAATACAAGTGAAGGAAAATAGGATAAATATTGGAGTCCTGAAATAAGGACAGTAAAAGGTTCTTTGGGATGAAGACAGGGAGGAGGAAGCACAATTTTTTATACATGAGCACTAACCCATGCTCTAGACCCAGCACTTACAAAGAGATGCAGGAGATACAACATCTCTCAAAACCAAGCAGAATAAAGACAGCTTGGAGATTCTTCACTTTTAGCATGTCCAAGGATAATGAATCCAGGTAGAAACAAGCTAAGCAGACCTATAATAACACATGTAAAACCCCCCCATGGAACAGTGTGATGACAAGAACTGCTACTGGTCATTTCCCCAAGGCATCTATAAATTCTAACCCAAGAAAATATCAGAAATGTTGATTTTTTTAATCTGTAACCATCTGACTGCCCAGTAAAGAACATCCCATTAACCAGACCCAGTTAGTTCAACCTTTGGCAATAATCTGCTGGCTTTGAGGAAGTTAAGAATTTGTGAAGGAGCCCAAAAGGGAAGAAATGCTCTCTGGAATTCTGGGATTCAATGCAAGGACAGACTATGTTGACAGAGACTCACTGCAAAGGCTCTGATCCAAACTGAGTGACTGAAGGCTGAACTCACACAACTCAGTCCTTTCAAATAATCCTCAGTAACCACATGGGATAAGCCATAACCCCACATTTTTTTAATACAGCAGCAAGAATTAAGTGTTGCAGATAACAACAGGTTAGTAGAGAACTGCAACCCAGAACACCTGTAAGATCCCAGTTCTGTTCTGTAGCAAGAGTAAATGGTTGGGCTTCAACACAGCAATTCCAAAACCTCATTCTGCATCAGGCTCTTAGAAGCAAACAAAACAGTATTTCTATTTTCTCTACAAGGTACAGTAAAAATTCAAATTTTAATGAGCTTTTTTTTGTCCCATCAAGAAGCCACCTGCTCTGGCTGACAAACTGCCAGTCTTTGAATGCGGTTGCATGCTATGAACTTCAAATAAATCAACAGTCTCTCCTTCTGGTTGTTAACTTAGCTCCCATGCAGTTATACTATAATCAATTGTCTGAGGAGGGCAGACTGGTAAATCTTTAATTCTAAATTGTGATCTGCAAAACACAAACATCAGACTAATCTCCAGACACCTGGTGACCCTGAGACCCAAATATGCAGGGGAATTAGAGGGCAGAGGCAGGGAAGAGAAGCTAAACTAGAAAAAAGATCAGGAAATTTCTATTGTTAAAGGTGTGCTTTGCAATTCATAAGCTATTCCTGGTACCGGAATAGAAAGAAGAAAGAAATGAGAAATGTGTCAAAGGATTTTTTTTTTAATTTTTCAGACTATATTGAAAGATGCTAACAATTGAGTAAGACCATTTTGAGAAGGAAATACTCATTTTCATTTTGAACAGCACTACATTCTGGAGGTAATTTCACTCCTTTCAATAGGACTATTTCTAGATCAAAATACACTCAGCAGCAATGAGGAGCTGAGAAAATTCTTATTAATGCTGTGCATGGTTCTGCTAAAGACTTCACAACGGCACAATTCAGATTTGGGTTGTGCTGCTGGTTGGGACAAGTTTAAGGATTTTACTCTAATATCAGATGAAAACTCTGGCCACTTCCCCCATCCTGTGTAACTCTGCACACAGCATCTCAGTTGGCAGCTCTGCTCCATGGGGCAGGAATGGTGGAGGGTATTCCAGCCAGGATTCCAGCCAGGAACAGCAGTGCTCCAGGGTCAATGAACTCTCAGTGTTCTGCCCACATTCACAGGCATCATGAAACACCAGGAACCAAAGATCTCCCAGACACAAACCAAGTGTCTTTGGTGCTTTGACTGCAATCATACAGAGGAGCAATACCATAAAAACTGGGACAGAGAGTTTCTTTCAAATATGTGGCCTAGATTTTAAAACCCCACAAAGGTCCTTTATATGTAAAGTCTCTCCTTTATGGCAAATCCTAGGATGGTTTGGGTTGGAAAAGACTTTAAAGCTCATCTTGTTCCAAACCCCTGCCATGGGCAGGGGCACCTTCCACCAGAGCAGGTTGTTCAGAGTTCCATCCAAGCTGGCCTTGAGCACTTCCAGGGATGGGGCAGCCACAGCTTCTCAGGACAATCTGTTCACCTGATTTTTTCTAATTGGACTGACCATCCTTTCCAGTGTTTGTGCCATGCCTGTCCCACTCTCCCATGTAAAGCCCCAATGTACTTTCCAATGGTAATAACAGGCAAAGACAATGAAAAACCAACTTCATCTCTGTGAATGACCATTCCAACCAAAATCACCCAAGTTAAGACTGATAAGGCCTAAAAATTATCTGGCTTTTGTATACAATCATTAGACACCATTATGTATCAGCATTTGAAGATGCTGATATTGCAGTTTGAGGGACTTCTCTTTGTCCATGGCAGACTGAAATCAACTGATGATTAAAACTTTGCCACTCAGTTTGAAAAGCTTCGGCAGAAAAGGAATCTGGTCTTCCTGCAGCAGCTCTGGGCACAAATGAGTTCCTTACAAGAAATACACTTTACATTTAATGAAACCACAAGCAGTTGTAGTAATGAAAGTTCTCCTTTCAATTAAAACCAGAAGATTGTGGCAATGTATTCAGTACACACTTTTAGGTGTATAGATTCTCCACAGTAATGGCTACAAAGCCCATTTTATTGCAGTGGAGGTAAAAGAAAAGGTAGGGGCAAGTTATTTCTGATAGCTGCTCATGCTGAAATACTTCCCGTTTACTTCTCTATATTTACAACCTCCCACTCACCTCCTTCTCTTCAATAAAACTAAAAGAACAGAGGAGATAAAACAGGAAACATAAACAATCCCCATTCCCAGCTGGAATGGAGCCAACCCAGGGTGAAATTTTACTCAAAGTTGTTTTCCAGAACTACATTCAGTTCTGTAACCCAACAACTCAGATTTAGAAGTCTCCCTTGGAATCACATTTCATCGTGCTGTATGACACATATTGTTTAATTTTAGATATGCCTATACTTCTTAGTTCTGATTACAGTTACTCTAAATTTTTTTAATTTAGCCACCGACATCACATTTGGAAATCACACAGGCTTTTCAGTTTATGAGTATTGTCTCCAAGTCTTCTATCCCCATATAAGGGAAGTGCTCCAAATCCTTACAGATTTATAACTGACCATAACACAGAGCTTACAAACTTCACAATAAAAAAAAGAGAGAGAGAGAGTTTTATTTTAACTCTTCCCTTGCATCAGAGACTCTGGAACAAGAGGATGTGTCCCTGCAGGGAGCACCTGAGGCTCTCAGGGAAAGGAGCACTTACCTTCAGGATTTCTCCATCAGCATAGAGCACGTACATGGTCACCTCGATGTTCTTCTGCACACTTTTGCCACCCCTTTCAAAGTCCCCCTTCTCCAGGGTCAGGTACAGGTCATTCCGGATGTCACCTGCAGGGACAGAGCGGAGCCACAGCCTTAAAACTCCACAGGGGACACCGGGGCCACTCCAGTTCCATTTTTAAATCGTTCTCTGTGTTCTGCAAGACGATGGCTGATGCCCAAATCATTCCAAGCAGCAAGTTAATTGTTAATAAGGATGATCAGTTTAATATCAGAGCAGAAAATCAGACCATTGTTAGTAATGCCTTTAATAATGTGAACTCAGGATCAATACTGGTTTTAATTATGTAAGTGGGGAAGGAAAAAAACCTCTTACTGCTATATTGTGCCTCGTTAGCTGAGCTGGAAGTGTCAGGCTGAGCCTGACAAAACATCCTTAGCTTCAGACTCCCTATTTCCAATATAATTTCCCAAAAATAAGTATTTTTGTGACGATCACAATAACATTATGTTCAGTTAGTCTTTCAAGCATTTTCTGTATTTTCATAATTTCCTTTTATCACAACAACAAAATAAAAGCAGCCTTTTTGGGAACCTGATCACAATTCAGTTCAGATGGATTAGGAAGGAATTATAAATGTAATTTTTGCTAGATTTCTGGCTGGCCTCTGGTATCCATATGCATGGCTATATGAAAGCAGGCAGTATGGACACTTGCCAGCTTCTCACTACGTCATTTTCAGGAGCTTTCAGAACAAATTACTATATTCAGAAATAGAAATGCTTGTGTCTCAGCATCTTGTTATCCTGAATTTCACAGACTCTAGCTCACTTGGTTTGGTTTTATTTTAGAATCTGATTTGGGAAACTGCTTTCAAAACTAATGTGCTCAATTCTAAGGCCTACGCCAAAAGGACAGCAGGTATCACCTATTTTTCTGTAAGATTTAGTTACTATCACCATTTTATGATGGTTCATACTCAACATTTCTTTTTATCTATTGCCAGAAAGGCAAACATACTAAAAGGCAATATCTAAAAATACAAAAAACAAACAAACAAACAAACAAAAACAAACAAAAAAAAACCAACCAAAAAAAATTAAACCCTTTCAAGGCAAGTATTTTGTAAATCAGCCCCAAGACACTAAATAACGAAGTCATGGAACAAAGCAGAGATTCCTTCAATGTCTGACTTCTTCCACTTGGGTTAATCAGAAGCACAATGAAATAAGGCAGCATTTGCTTTCAGGCACTGAGAGACATCCTTTTGTGCCCCTCAAAGCAGCACTTCAAATTCTTCCTGAAGTCTAAAACCCCACAGAACTTGTTCCTTAATCTACTGTAGGGACAAACAATAGAAGCTCTCAGTCCTGCCTTTGCTTTCAGTTTTATTTCTGGAGATAAGTACAACTCTTTCAGCATGGAAAATCCAGCTCTGTGGCTGCCAGTCAGTGCTTCCTGCTGGGAACTCTCTGTGAATGGCAATCTGTGTGCAGAACCTGCTCCGTTTTCCAGAAGCCTCCCTCTCCTGCAGGATCAGTGCTGGGAACACCTCCCAGCCAGAGGCTGAGCTGCCAGGGGGCATCAACAGGGAAAAGATGGCAGCAAGAGCTTGGTGAAAGACCTCGGATATTGGATCCGGTTTGGCTTATCAAAGCACAGCATCAAATGCAACAATCCACAGGCCACAATAGAGAAAATTATCTTGGGGATCAAAATCAAGCTGAGATACCTCTATCCTGATTATAGGGATAGCAAGGAAATACAAAATTTATCACAAAATATGGTTTAAGTTGGACCTTTTGTTTTGAAAATCCTCCTGCTTAACAGACTCCATCCCTTTCTCTCAGCAGTTTGCTCAATTAGGAAAAAAGTTTCAATTTGTATGCTGTAAATCTTAATAGAAATTAATTGTACTCACTATAATTAGCATTTTGGAGCTCCCTACTTATGACCTCTTTTCTGGAAGGCAGTCTGGCTACACAAAGTCCAATGTCAGATAGCGAATAATTTCCCAGCCTAAATTAAAGGCAGCATTTGGTTATATATAGAATCTTATCTTCTATTAAGCTTAACAGGAGGGATATTACTCCACTAATTAAAAAAAATGCCTTTGGGGCGGGGTGTAGAGGGATCTTAAAACCAGTGGATTTGCATAAAAATTAAGGGAAAAAATGGGAAAATGTATTATAGTGAAATATAACAATGTATCTTCTCTTGTAAAAATAGCCTATTGGATCTTCAAAAAATAAAAAAGGTCACTACATACAGTAAAAGTAGGAAGTAAATGTATCTAACAAAGAAAGACAAAAAGCATTTAACCATAAGGCAGGGTGATTATTTTGGTGGAAATCACCTTCCTACAAGGAACAATCTTTTCCTAATGTATCAGTTGACCTGAGACCTCACAAGCATTTTGTTTTTCTCCATTTGCTTGTGGTTTTGAGGGATTTGAGCTCTGATACCCCAGTGGGTGGCACAGAATCAAGAACAAATGCTTGAGCACAGAGCAGTTTATTGCAATCTCTGCTCTGAGTGTGCAGGGCCAGAGAGAAAGCTCAGCCCCATGTGGGGCTGGGCACGCAGGGACAGCGGGCACAGGACACCTGGCACGGGACACCTGGCACGAGACACCTGGCACGGTGGCATCAGCAGGACCAGGAGTGCCTGGGCAGCTCCAACCCCACTGACAGCGATGTGCCCAGGCAGGAACCTGGACACACAGGGCTTGGCCAGATTAATTCCATTGGAAAGAGACAAAGAGATAAATAATGAACTTGTTTAAGATGTCAGACCATTCATGCAAATGACTGCACAAACAGCCCTGTGCTTGTGACAGCAAATCCTGCATTTTGGGGGAAAACCAGGCTGGTACCTCAGCTTGGACCACAGAGGCCTCAGGCCTCCCCAAACAGCAGCACAGAGCAAAAAATTGGGTGAGCTGTGGCCTCCCACCATCAGAACAGGAATAAAAAGTGCTACAAGGCCAGTGGGCCACGGGTATTTATAGAGCAAAGCCTGCTGATGTCATTTTAAGCTGAGGTCCCTGTGCTGGATGGCTGTCAAGGATGAGCTGAAAACCTCAGAGGGAGTTTTCAGAATGGGATTTGTTTCAAAGCCCATCTCTTTACAATTGTTTTCCAGTTAAAAACAAAAGTAAACTTCTTTTTAGCATAATCCATACACTTTTTATACACATGGTTACTGACATTAATTCCATATCAAATGCCTTAAAAGACAGTATTTTCCATGATCATATAAAAAAAATAATTTTCTGATATTTTTTGGCGCTCTTTCTTTATCAATTCCCTTCACCTTTATTGGGGTTTTGTTTTGTTTGCCTGTTTTAACCTATTTACGAGGCCCAATGTCCAACATACAGTTGTTTAAATTATAAATCATAAATTATAGCTTGGGGGGGGGCTCACTTGTATTGACCTGAAACTATTTTAATGGTAATGGGGGCAAAAAGGAGTGGTGGAAAAGGCTACATGAGCCAAATATTGATTTTGCATTTGCAGTATAAAGGAATGTACTGGAAGACTTCCAAATAGTTATTTATCATTTTCAAGACTTAATAACCTGAAGCAGCCCAACAGCCACTCTTTGTCCAGTCTCCAGCAGAAGAAATGGGAGTTTATCCTGACAAGGTGTGTAGGTTTTCCACAGGAAGACTGACCAGCTACTTATACTGCAAAATAGTAACAATTTACAGGAACTGTCTGCATTCAATCAAACACTTTTTATTCAGGGATCCTAAAGATTTTGGACACTAAGGACAGGAATGGTCCCTGTTTTGTGCAGAAGAATACTGTACCAAAAAAGGGTACATAATTCACAGAAGTTTCTGCAGGAGAAAGAGACACAAATTATAGATATTTATCCAGAGAATATTGGATTTTTTAAGGTGAAAGTCTGGTCTTTTACAATTTAGGCAGCCAAGGGGAAAAAAAAATCAGGATATTAATGTTTAGGTCTATTTTTATGAAATTGCTGCACTGGTCCTATTCACTTAGGGCCCCACACTGTGATGCACTGTCTGCTGGACTCTCTAACACCCCTGAGTTTGGCATCTCTTTAAAAAAAGTGGCATTTCACAGAAGAGTGAATGGGCAAGAAAGTTATTCAGAGTATCTTCCACAATGGCTTCTGAAGAAAACCCAAACCTGTGCATTTATGTCCCGTCCATAAATGAACAACCAGAGCCAATCAGCATCACCCCACTGACCTGAGCCAAGTTACAGCAGCTCCAGCTGAGGACTTGGGCCAGCAAGGAAAGGCTTTGAAGCAAAGCATAAAGTGTACAGGATTTGTGTTCATGTGCAGTGTTATCTCTCACATGTTCTGCCTGTATTTGTTTGAGCTCCCTGCAGGGGAGCTGCTCTGCTTCCTGGCTCAGACTCTCACATTACCCTGGACATTCCCTCTCTGCTGCTTTGGAGGGGGCCAGTGATGGGTCCCTGATCTCAAACAGCAAAACTCCACCCTCACCTGGAGGTGCAGCTGCCTCCAGTGCAAACACACAGCTACCTGTGAAGGGCAGGGAGTCCAGCACAGCTGAGGCTGACAGGAGCAGCTTTGTGCTCATCACATCCCTCCTCCAAACCAAAGGGACAAGGACAAACTGGCCAAGGGTCAGTGGGCAGGGTCTCCAGCATCCCTGTCCTGCTTTCTGGCTGCCCCTCAGGACTTGTTCCTCCCACTGTGTGACTCTCCCTGGCTTTAGCAGTGCCACCCCCTCTGACAGGCCTCTGCAGCCCCTCCATATTCCCACTGCACTCCTGGCACAGTCCCACACCCTGGGGATCACATTCCATCCATTGCAGCAGCTCATTTTTCTGGCCCTTCACCAGCCAGGCAGCAGATTTTTTTAAAGGCCTATATTCTTGAAATAGTTACAGTGAGCAACTATTAACATAATTGTGAGCAATATTACAGCAACAAGGGGAAACAAGGCTTTTATCTGCTGCCTCGATGGAAAATTAAATTAGTTATTTTCTCTCTAAAGAGACCATTATGCAAGTTTAACTCCGTGTGCCTCTCCAGCTTTCACTGAGCAGAACACAATTGTTTCAAAGAAAAGGGACAAGCAATACTTATTAGGTTATTTGCTACCCATTGTTTGACTTCTATGTATAGAAAAGAATTTATACAATGGCCTTTTTAAATGCAATGATTTCCCTGGAATAGTTGCCTTTCAGTAGTAGGAAGTTGTTTTTTAATGCTTTTTGTCTCCATCAACTTTCCATTTCCACAAGTTTATTTATGACAATAATACTTTTCATTCTCTCAAAAAGTAGACACTTTTTGGTGATAACTATTACATAATTATGGCTTTTGGTCCTGTTAACACTCTTGCCATGAGCATTCTGAGAATGGCTGATGGATTTTACCATGCCCTTTCCTCAATGCATTTTTGCTGACTTTGGGCTCACTGACTGAACAGATGCTGAGATGCTTCTCACCTGTTTCTTACTGATTCACCTGTCACAGTTACTAAATTTGCCTGAAACCCTGTGGTATGAAGAGAGACAAAGTCTCCACCTCCCTGTAACCAAAGTTGCCCTGTGATGTTATGATTCGCTGTCTTTATCAATCCCAACATTCCATGGAAGATATGAAAATGGAAAAAAAAGCAAGCAAAAAGCAGACATTACACAGAAAAGCAGAAACTTACACCCAACAATCTTCATCTCTGCATCAGAAACAAAGGGGAGAGAATAAAGGGAAAGGAACAGGAGAGAAGCCAGGAAATTAAGACAAGGAGAGAGAAAAAAGAGAAAGAAACATCACTCACGAGTCGGAGATGAAGCACGCACTTTTCATCAGAGGATCAAAGGAAAAGACAGAATACTTATCAGCACATGGGCAAGGGGAGGGATGTCCTTGGGGGACTGACAAACACCAAGCCTGTGCAACAGATTTCTGCCCAGCACATCCTGCACAAAGCCCAGCTGCAATCCCCAAGGAGCAGCACAGGCCTCACTGCTCTCACCTCTGGGAAAGGTAAAATTGGCACCATCAGATGCCTGGCCTTAAACCCACGAACAATTTAGAAAAGGAATAAAAAAACCCAAACCACAAATGAACAAAACCCCACCATAACTTCTTCAGGAGGCTGGTTTGACCTAATCCCCTCTGACTTTGCCAAAAAAGATAACTGAAGTCTTTATGATGCTCTTGTCAGATCACAACACAGTAGGAAACAAAGAACATTTTATCTTTACAAAGAAGGCAGGAAGGGTTGTTTTGTACAATATTAAGCTTGTTCTGCATAACCATGCAAGATACAAACCCATAAACACCAGTTTCACTTTGTTTCTTAATGATGACCAGCTACCACTGACGTTGCTCCTATCTGAGGGACAGAAAAAGACGGCTTGATACAGGGAGCTAATGCTACAGCTTAGAAAACAAAAAGGGATAGGAAAACAGTAATGAGACACAGCTACAAAATTTTAATAGTTAAGATGTGCACATGTGAGAGGATTTCCTGTGAAAAAAGAAAATGAAAACATTCAAACCTATGACCAAAACAAATTAAGTTGAAATGCTAGAGCTATTTACTTTCTTAAAAACAAATTTCTTGGTTCAGCAGAATGATCGCTGCTTTTTTTACAAGTACCAGGTAGTCTTTATTAATTTATTCATAAAAAACATTTTTAAACCACACTGTCCTGAAAAATCTGTATCCACTTGCAAAATACAAGTCATGAACTTTCTGTGCTGTTTTCTGGAAGAGGAAACCCTATGTTTAATGACAAACAGTTCTGAAGCAAAGCAAGGAAGAGTTAGTTTGACAAAGACTATTAAAGCAGCAGACATGGCTGAGAACTGCTAATGTGCATGACAGGCTTCTGTCTTTGGTTAGGGGTTTTTCTTTCTCTTTTTTTGGTCATGTTTGTCCCCAGTGAATTATTTTTCAACTTTAGACTATACTCATAAAGCAAAGGAAGAACGTTTGAGCCTGGCTGTAGAAACAGAAGCCCAAAGTCTATTGATAGACATTCCTTGTTCATGCAGCTGGACTAATCCACCTGAAAGGTAACACAACCCAAATCTATCCTGGATGTCAGGCAAACTCCAACCCCAATCAAACATACTTGGATTTCCAAAAAAATCTGATTAGTAATTAGACTGAACACTGTTTGCTGCATCAGTGGAGTTCCAGTACATTTCCATCTCCTCATTTTCCAGAGATTTCATTATTCTGGGGAATACTCAAGATAGTGAAAGCCTTTGTTAGGAGCCCCATTCATGACTATCCCTCTCTTCACAGCTCCTCTCTACTCTGGCAATGTTCTCTTTTATAACTGCAGTCAAAGTTGATTCACACTTTCTCAACTGCTTTGCTTCTCTTACTTGGTGTTTACAGACATGTACAAACTGCCTTTCCTCACAAACAGAACCATTATTCTTACAATGCCTAAAGCTTTGCATCTAAACTCAATATATGAAAACCTCTTGTAGCATACCTGGAATCAAGAAGTTCTGTGCCCAGATCCTCTAGAGAGGCAGGAAGCATTTAATAGCAGAATGGTGATTCTTTCACACATTTGTTTCTATCAATCAGCATTTTGAGCATATATATATATATGTGTGTGTGTGTGTGAGTATATCAATGTATATGAGTCAATTGCAATCACGTTATCATTTTAAAACCCCAGCGTCTTCTCCAAAAAGAACTGTGGTTCTTACAAAGAGAATCTGGAAATTTGGATTAGTTGCAGTGAACAGAGAATTTTAAAAGCTTAGGGCAGGAGTACTTTTTGTATGAGCACTGCTGACCTGCTTGCTCCAGCCCTGGCCCAAAGCAGCAGATACAGGGAACACACTGTGCACTTTGCAGAGGGGCCAGGGCCCAGAAAACAAAAAAAAATTACTCAGGGGAACACTGAGGACATGAAGCTGTTCCTTCAGCTTCAGTGGCCTGAAGCACCTGAGGTACAGCTTTATCCACAGAAATGGAGGATCAAGCAGTTCTTGCAGGAGAATCAATTCCCTTGCACAGGTGTGTAAGGGTGACACATCCAGCTGTGATCTCAATTACAGCAGATCACCTTGCAGCTGCTGTGTCTGTACATCAGCCTGCAATAATTCATCTTTTCCTATTTGATTGCTTTGGGTTATGCCTGGAACTGCTATAAGGTCATTAAGAACCAAAACTTATAATTGGCTTTATAGCCCACATCCTCTGCTGCTCTGTTACCACCATTTTCAAGCTCATTAGTAAATATACACATGTTGTTCTAAATCCTTTGACTCTTTAGTTTCTAGAAATGCTTCCCATCTACTCCCTATTTTATTGTGGTTTCTGAAAAGCTTCCATAATGAGGCTACAACTACTTCTGGTACTGATGTCTCACTGCAGCCTTTTGAGTAATAAAATCTGATGCTTCTCCCATTATGCTTTCACCAAGTCTCCCATGTCTGTAAAGTCATCCTTGGGCTTGCTCATCACAGCAATGAAGTAATAGTTCAGATGCTGCTAATTAGCAAACCCATTTCTTACCACACTGCAAAAGTCAAGCCACTGTAACACCAGATTTTATGTGGTTGCATGACTGCCCACATTCTGGGTTCTTCTCTAAATGAACTCTTGGCTGTGCTGGGGCTGCCAAGCCAAGAAGCATCTCCAGCTGCTGCTCCAGAGGTGAGGAGTAGAGAAAGCACAGCAGGGCTGCAGCCAAGACAGTGCATGGACCAGCTGCTCTGTGAGGCCAGAGGGAAAATCTGACCAGGTCTGCACCTTCTCTGCTTCTCACTACAAAAGGATCACACAAACTCAAAAACATCAAGGTTGCAAAGTGGAAACTCATTTTTTTCCAGGATTTGGATTGTTGGGAAGAAGAAATTTCATGCATTTAAAAAGAAACATCTCTATGCTGAGTGTACAAGAGGGATATTAACTGGCAGGGGTTGTGGGGAGTATCAGAGTATCTTTCCAGATCCCCTTCTATCCACATGATTTTAATACCTTCTATCACTAATGTCTGTTCCTGACAATGTTTTAGCATTTGCCTCCCCAAATCTGGCATTTACTGATAAATAAGACAACTCTGTTACAAATACCACTCAAGCAAAGTGCCCATTCCAGTAGCACTTGATTGGGAGAGTATGAGAAAAGAATGACCAATATTTTAGCTTGGAGCTGCTCTGTTTACCTGGCATTATAACATCAGGAAATCCCAGCTTCCTGGTGACAGAAACGCCTCTGTTAAAGATCATGGGGTTTTCCCTTCGGATCTGCTCCATGTCACCACGAAGAAGCTGAAGAGATATTATAAGTCCTGGGGAAAAAATCAAAGAGGTTCATTGTTTCTCACCTAACAATTAGATTCTGTGTGTACAAAGCATGCAGGTAAACTAATGTTTTGCTCCACAGTTAATTTAATACAATATATAAACACAGAGTTCTTTTCTCCCTTGGAGTAACTGAAAATTGAAATGGAAACAAAACTGCTAGAAGGGATCAGTCAAGAACACAGAATTATATTAAAATACAGCTCCTAACAATCAGAATACTTAATTTTGCAGATATGTCCCAGGTACAGAAAGTACTTCCATTATTTCTTTTCCTCACATGCAGCAGGTTACGACACATGTATGAGCAATGCCACTTCTGTCTGAGGGACCACCAACCAAAAAAGCTCTGGGACACCTCTAAAGTGCCTTTAATTCTGCTTTATGCCATGAAAAAAAATTAAATCTCAAAGTGTATCTGTTCCACTAATTTCTTTAACTGCTTCATAGAGGGCTGATTATTTTAATGAAATTCCCAGCAGTTCCTCAACATGTTTCAGGAGTGCCAACTGGCCAAACTGACTTCAGCTCTGTTGTTCAGTGGATCATCTGAGCAGCTGGACTAGGAATAATTACACACTTAATCTCAGTCCAGATGTTTTCTCTACTTGCTTTTAATTTACAACATAGGGGAGTGTACTGGTAAAATGATGAAGTCCAGCATTACCATATGAAAAAATACCAGGATTGAGCTCAGCCATTCAAGCCCAGTCTCATCTGCTGAGCACACACAACCAGCTCTACATATCCATGAGAATTACCTGCACAGAGCAATTTTCTACATTCTTTATCTCCTTCACTGTCACTTGGTCAAGAGTTCTTTCTGTCCTCTCTGTTCACTGCCCAGAACAACACACACCAAACCAAACCCTGCCTTGGATGCACATTTTTACACAAGCCAAAGTCCTGCTCTTTCCTAAGCTCAATATCTGGGCTTTGTGAGCAATATTTAGTCACCATTTTCTCAGACAAGTTACCAGGGAAACAAAACCAGGAGTATCATGTACCTCCCACCCACTTCCTGCCTTCTCCACTTGAAATAATTTTCAAGCCTGTTGTTGGGTTTCAGTCAGATTTGGCAAATAAGTAGATACCCAGATTACATGAAGATTGTATACATTTAATGAATACTGGGAGCTGGGATGAAAAAAATTAGCATAAAGCCTTAAAATGAAGGAAAAGGAAGGCCAACCAGCCAGCTGGACAGTCAGCATGTATGTACTCAAAAGCTGCCAAAACATGGACTTGCAACTGCCCAGCTGGGTAGGCAGGAGAGCACTGCAGGGAAAACACAGGCTCTGAAACCATGTTAAAAATCCAAACCCTTTGAATACCATGCATGAGGGTGTCTGTGTATGCAGAAGGTTTCACAGCACACAAGAGACATGTTAATTAGAAATCAGCCTTGACTATTTTTGCCACTTACAGGAAAACTTGTTCATTTTACATCCTTGTTTGCTATTAAAAAGCAAACCAATGAAAATGAACTTTAAAAATTCCAGTGTAAAAGGAGTGGAGCAAATTTCGAAGTTCAGACACGTTGTTCAAGTTTTCAAAGTTATAAAGAATTTAGGAAGATCTTTTAATGATGACTAGCGGATAACTTTAACTCTAACAGGAGGAGCAGGGAATGAAACCAGCTTTACACACAGTAAAATTCCATACCTGCAAAATGTTTTATTTGCTTAGTGTTGTGCTTAATCTCTTCTATGGGAGTGTGCACTGCATATTCCACTACAGTGTCTCAATATGCAAACAAGCAAAATTAAGACAAATTCAGTACTTGGACAGCACCATGATCCAGGCACTTGGTAATGAATACAGAACTGGCTGTAATGAAGCTGAACTGTATCCTATCAGCTGCTTCATTGGGAATGGGAGAGCAGTGATATCTCTGAATTAGCAACTGCATACATCATTACATGAGGTAAACAGATAAGACAGGTTTTACTTTCCCTATTTATCTGTCATTAGCTATGAAAGGAAAACCTCACATCTCAGTGAATTTCTCTGCTACAAATAATCAGCCGTTTCCTACAGGAGATGTTCAGCTGTTGCTCTGACAAACAAGCCCAGGGAGATATTTACCATAGTTGGAGCTGGGGGCTGTGTATTTGGTGCTGGACTTGCGGATGATGTTCTCATGGATCTGGCACCATTCGTTTTCATTGTTACACCTAAAATAAAAGAACATTAATTCAAGTTAAATGCTTTCACTGAACCATCTTAGAACACGACAGTCAACTTTGCTGTAGAGATAACATGAAAGCTTGTAGGGTTTGGATGAATGAGAGAAATCCCACATAACTCTTATTTTTAAAAGTGGAAGGAAACAAAATATTCCCTAATAGTTATGCCCTTTCAATGGACACTTTGGAGCTGGTGGTGACTCTTCTGTCATAAAAGCCATTGTTCTACTCTTCAGATTATGACAGAATGAAGCAAGCTCTGGTCATTCTATCTGAATTCACAGAAGCACAGAATAATGAGGTTGGAAGAGACCTCTAAGATCATCAAGTCCA
>VXBC01005889.1:93661-197450 GCA_013399945.1 Ploceus nigricollis | reverse complement strand
TCTATAAAAATATTAAATAGAACTGGTCCCAGTACAGAGCCCTGAGGGACACCACTGGTGACTGGCCACCAGCTGGATGCAGCACCATTCACCACCACTCTCTGGGCCCGGCCATCCAGCCAGTTCCTAACCCAGCATTGCCATGTAGAAAATGAGTGCTACACTTCTGTTCAGGATTCAAAGCGCAACATGCAGGAATTGAAGTGCCACTGAGACAGGAACCAAGGAAACCAGTCCCACATTCTGAGGCCACAGCCTACTGTCCCACAGGATGGGAGAGACCTCAGACTGGGGAGAGAAAGGCAGAGAACTGAAGTGACCTTCTTTATCAAGCTTTAACATGAAAGATGAGCCATATAATCTTCTCCCATGTGAAAAAAATGGCACCTTTACCACACACAGTGCTATTGGTTAAAAAAGAAAGGAAAAGCAGTATGTTGCTCAAGTCTAACTGCATTTTAAATACATCTGGGCTTTATTTAAACCACAACGGCAAGATTCAATGATTCCCCATGAAGTCAGCAATTTATAGCTCAGCAGCAATAGTGAATCTCATTTCTCTTGAAAAGCAATTAGATTAAACAATTTAATTAAACTTCTGTCCTATTGACTCTTAAAGGTTTAAAAAAAGGGAAAAGCTAATACTCCAAGCTTTCAGCTCATAGGAGTTTTGAGAAATAAACCACTTTGTACAACTTCTCCAAGGATATTACCATTTTTTTCCTTTTTTGCTTCCCCCCAAGAGTACAACATGTCAGCACAGCCAGGGTAAGACACACACCAGCTCCTGTGAAGACAGTGGGGATGTTTTTGTTTGCTGCATTATGTAACTGAAGAACAGCATGGCAGAAAGAATTCAGGCTATCTACAAGTAGGAACTGGTAATTTCCTACAGCTTCAGTCTTGCAAAACCATGTGCTGCCAAGAATAATTAGGTAACCCCCAAAGCCTGTGATGGCACAATTACTGACACCCCCAAACAGCAAAGGAACAGAGACAACTTGGAACAAATGAAATACACAGAACATTTCACTTGGTCTACTGCCCATCTCCTGTAAGTACTATGTCCCTTCTGGGAGGAGACACCAGTTCCCACACAGTCACACAAGGCAGACAGCATGAAGTGACCTAGCAGAACTTCACAGGATGGTAAATTGCATTCTCCAAAACAATCCCTCAAAACCAAAACACAACAGAGCTAAGGCACTAATGGACAGTACAAATGCCCTGCCAATAATTATGGTGTTGTGTGCTAATTCAGCTCATTCATCAAGAAAAAATAAAAATTACCTTCACATTGTCAACACATTAGAAGTCATTTATCCTACTCCAAATAATATTCTCCAAAAAGGAGAGAGAGAACCTATAGCACAAACTCTATACCATCCTCCCTTCTCACAGTTACAAACAAATGCCTAACCTGTGGTGATTTTGTAGTTGCTGTACAGCCTATGGAGTGCAAGTTAAAATAAGTTTCAGTCTCCAATGACTTATGCCCGCAAATTAACCTGCAACCAAGTCATCCCAAAATCAACTTAAAGGCAGCTTAAAGCCAGTTTGTACCAAGTGCCAGTGGAAGCTGCACTTTGCATTTCCTGAGTGCCAGGAAGGAAGATCTTCTCCCAGCTTTGACAGGTTGGCCTGGAAACACTTGGAATGTGTCTTACTGTGCTCACATTTTACTTGTCCAAATACCAAGTACATAAAATAATCTATTTCTCCTTTAAATAAGAATTCACTCCTGAGCCATCCTTCACCTTTGAGGCTGGCTGGTTGAGCAGCAAATGCACATTTGGAATGTTTCCATCCCACAGCAGCCCCCGGTGTCAGCAGCTGGGGACAGCAATGGGATGTGAGCTCTTGTCCAGCTGGGCAAATAGCAACAACGAAATAACAAAAAGGAAAGGCATTCAGGCATTAACAGGTAGGAATTTCAAGATCTAGGGCTGGAGAAAGAGGAAAAAAAAGACTGAAAGAAAATAGGAAAAAAAAAAAAACCCAGAAAAAGTGAATATGGAAGAGAAATGCATCAAGTTTTCAGGGGAATTGCAAAATGAACACAAAGAGTAACGTTCAATGAACAAAAAATTTCATTAAAGATAAAAATTAATACAAAATATTAAGTCAAGTTATTTCAGAAAAAATGGACTGAGAATTTAACTTCCAACTCACTTTTAAATTATTTTACATATATATTAAAAAGAATAATAAAAGTAAACCTTTATGCTTTTGCATAATGAACTTATAACTACAGCTGTGGTACTCTATCCTCTTAGGGAGATTTGAACATGACTGTGGGATTAACAAAGAGAAAAATCTCAATTGTGAGAAAAAAATATTTTTCAGACGTAAATCTTTAACAATAATAAGGCAAGCTGAGAAAGACTGGTGAAGTAAATTGATTTTTTTTCCCCTCCCATAATCATTCTCTTGTGGATTCAGCAGAAGTCTCCATTTACAGACCATGTATTTGTTTCAGCCTTTGTTAGGTTTTCAGTCTTTCAAATTTTTTCCAGCTTCTCCCTGTGAAAAGGCTTTTCTAGCTGCCTCATTTGTGGCAGCTGTAAGCTTTAGCCACATAGTGTATAAAAGGATGCTTTTTACTGTTCCTTGAAAAATACAAATACACCTCTCTCCTTACTTCATCTTTATGATGTTTCGGAGTTGGCCTGAGGCATTTTAACAGTAATCAAAATGAGAGCAGCAGGTAAGAAAATCAGTTCAGGGCTGTTAAAGCACTCATATTCAACTTTAAACTTCCAAAGGACAAAACCCTGTCATTTCAATTGTAGCCAACGAACAGGAAAAGGCAGCTTAGCTAAAGGAATGTGCAAAGAGAAGATGCAAGAGACAAACCTGCGACAACTCTGTCATGAAAAGACCAACAGCTATCAAAGCTGCAAAGGGAATGAGCTGGTGCCCCTCAGACATATCCATGTTCCCTCCTGAATATTTCTGCTGGAGGTTTACACAGAACACTACAAACAGCAGCAACATAAAAGAATGATGTACAAGCCTTACAGCAGCCCAGGAGAGTGATAATAGTGATAAAGAATTACAAACATCTGATTACAGAGCTGAATTCAGCCAGGGGCTCTCCCTCCCCACATGAGGAACAACTGGTGTGAATCTGCTGAGGAATTTGGGCAGAAACAGTTGGTGCTCTGGGTGCTGTGAAGGGAATCCACATTAACAGAACACTGCAGATTAGCAGGAAGAAAAGGGAAGCTCTGGATCCTGTGATTTTTATTCCATCACTGTACCAAGACTTTGGGTTGCTCTAAAGGGCTGTGTGACTCCACTTGTCACTGACAAAGTCCAGTGTTTCAATAAGTTTTTTCTGTTCTATTTTTCAGAAGCTAAAGAAGCATTAAATGGGCAACAAAACAGAAATCTAATAATCAGAATGTTCCATTTCTGTAAACATTCAAAATGTTGCAGTTGCAACACATCAACACCATATCTACAAAGCCAATAGCACTATACAGCCAAAACCCACTGCTCTGAGATAAGCTGAAACTGAATGTGACAAAAGGCCAAGACTGGCCAGATTCTACTGACAGAGAGAAGAAAGATGACCATTTTCTTCCCTATAATTTGACATTTTTGCTACAGTTTTCATAACTTTTGGCAAAAGAAGAATGAAAGAGCTGACTCTGAGAGACTTTTGTTTGGACTTAAGAGATTTCTAATGTACGAAGAGACACTCAGTAATCCTCAGTGAACAGTAAAAGACATTTTTTCATTTAGTTTCCCTTGAAGGTCACATTTTCTGCTGCTGAATGTACTTTTCAAAGAATGACAAAGTTCCATAACCCACCAAATTATCTTATTACTCTCAACAGTGGCCACAGACCACAAAGCAGTGTCAGCTGTGCCTCAGCCCATCTGCAAAGCAGATCTTGCCAGTATTTATCCTCACTGACAAGGGATTTAAATATTCCCTGCAGTCTCCAGACAGTTTGTCTGTGGCCTCTTTATTACAACTGTGAGACCACATTTCATAATAAGAATGTTAGTTCAAAGTTCAAATTCACAAATAACTGAAGACAGATTCCTGCTCAAAAAAATGGTGATTTGTTTTGAGAATTTTGGTCACACACTGTTGACTTCAGTTTGTTTTCTGCTTCTCTTGTGGGTTACCATGACTGGTAAGGAATAGCAGATGAGGCATGAGTTATTATTCCCTTCATCAGATGAAATGCAGCACATTTCTTTGGGTTTGAGCTCAGCAGATTTTAAATAATTCACCTTAATAAAAGAGCAGCTTTGCAAGCCACATAGATTTGAGCAATATTCAATAACTTCTGAAGCATTTCACACACCTCAAACATCTGTGGATAATATTCATTAGTTTCTATGAGCTGCTGGAATAATAAAGAAGCAAAAAACTTCCTTCCAGGAGTTACTCACGTGTAAACTTTGAGCACAAAGTCCTTTTCCTCCTTGATTTCCGAGATGGACTGGAGCACGTCCATGATGCTGAGCACGGCGCAGCCGTAGGGGCGCCGGTAGTGCAGATGGGGGGGCCCTTTCTTGGAGTCATTGAGCAACATTCGGCCTGAAAGGAGGGAAACTCAAACATCAGGGATGGACACACAGCCACAGCCTGCCTGCTGTGTTCGTGACACCCAGGACTTTCAGCTCCAGGCTGCAGGTGACACTCCTGCCTGGCTCTGGAGGAGCTGGAGTTGGTTTTGCCCTGGCCCCACGTGCTGGGCTGTGCTGGTGCCCAGGGAGGTGCTGGTGACAGCCCAGGGATGCTGGGCAGGACTGGCACAGCACCAGGGCTGTCCCTGCAACATCCTCCTCCCCAGGAGCCTGGGGGGCAGGTCTGGGAGGGGACACAGCCAGGACAGCAGACCCACACTGGCCAAGGGATGTTCCAAACCATGTGACATCTGCTTAGCAACACAAGGGCAAGGAGGAGTGGGGACACTGGTCACTGCGAGGTTTGGCTTTACACAGACTGAAACCTGGCTTCCAGGGAAGTGACTGGACATTGAAGGCTGATGAAAAGTAAGGAAATAATCTTTTGCTTTCCTTTGCTTTTGCTCATGGCCTTTGCTTTATCAGACTGCCTTTATCTTCACCCATGAATTTTCTTGCATCTTATTTACTCCCCAGCCCCATCCTGCTGATGAGGGGAGTGACAGAAAGGCTTGGAGGGCACCTGGTATCAACCCACCACAGCTTTTCACTCAAACTTTTCAAACCCAGAGGTCCATTTGAACCTACACCTCACTCAGCCAAAAACAGCCAAGGGCAAAGTGAAAAACATCATGTCTGGCCAGCTTTGATTTGCAGCTCCATGACACATATTTGCATCCAGCTGGGCTGACTACAAATCCTCTGTGGATGAGCCAAGAATATGGCTGTACTCATCAGTCTGACCCACACAGAGATTCACTGTGCTCCTTCCTTAGAGTGCACTATTTGCACAAATTCTCATTTTATTCAACTGCTTTAAGGGAATGTATTATATATTGTATATAATATTATATATTGGTTGTTTATCATGTTTGGATGCATCCTTCTTGGAGCACAGGAAGGAGAATTCTGAGGTACAGAGCTGCTCAGTGATTAACGTCCTATTACTGAGGCAGTTTTTTAATAGAGCAATAGATGCCAAGGCCAGAAAAATCACTGCGATAATCAAAGTGAACTTGTAACATTACACATAATAATCTGTCCAGCCCTTGCATCAAGGTTAATACAGCATCTTTCTACAGGCTTCATTTATCACCTCAAGTGATAACAGAGCAATTCTGACGTGTAGGCTCTTATGACACGGGAAGTCAGATAATGAAACCCCGACCTCTCTGACACATTCGTGGCTCTGAAGGCACACTGCCATTCCCAGCACAACACACAAAGCTCTGTTTAGAGCTGCTGTACTTCAGAAAAGGTGCCTGTGGCTGGTAATGGGCATAAGCAGTGACTGGGCTGGCAACAGGCTTAAAAACCCTTTCCTTGCAAACACTGCCTGGCCATTCTTCAGTCACCTGAAACACATGAATGGCACTGCTCTTCTCACTTGTTTACAATAGCACAGCTGAGGAAACTGTCTCTGCTGCTCCTACTATACACTTTTAACATTTTAGGCCTAATATTTAAAATAAATTATACTTAACACAGGTAAAATATGTGCTTGCAACACAGACTCCTACAGCAGCAAACAAATCTTGACATATATTTGTTGGTCAGACATGCTGATGTCCTGCCCTGTAACCCAGCAATATCACCAGTAAAAAGATCTCATTTGAAATTTTTAAACATTAAACAAAAAGCTTTTTTACTTTGTCCCTCTGCTGTAGATGTGGTGTTTAATCAAAAATTCTGTTTCAGACTCAGAAAAACAAAATCACTGTTAAACAGTCATCAGTAACTTTCTAACACTTAGCTCCATATGGTCTGAATGTCAATCAGTCTATGACTGAGTTTTCTAAATGTATAAATCATTATAAAGTCAGCTAATTAAAACATACATTTAAAAATAGTCTAAGACCTCTGTTTATTACATATATTTCAAGCACTAAATCATACTGTACCTATTCGGATTACGTGGGCAACTATGTACAAATCCCTCTTCATGTCCTTGCTGCTGAGATCCTGAAAGATTAGAAAAAAGAGAGACATTCCAAGGTAAGTGCCTGCAACTCTAAATGTGGAAGAAAACTCTGAAATCCCATGTTACAGAAAAGCAGGCCAAGACTTTTAAAAATGAGCTTCAAGAAAAACCAAACAACAGGAAAAGGAGAACCTACAGAAGAGCAAAAGGAAAGCTGAAGTTAATGAAGACAAATAAGTGTTATTGACTCTGGGAAAAATTTTAAAATAAAGAAATAAATTAAGAAAATACACATAGGATACTTTTCAATAACTCATTACTGCAGCATTTTGCATTCACATGTCAGAAGCCACCTTAATTGCAATTTCTGTGGTATGTTTTACTTTTCACTGATAACTTCATAAACAAACAGCAACTTCTGAGACATTCCTCCTGCTTTTTTTTTTTTTAGTTACAGGAAAGGTCTAAGAAACATTTTTTCCTAAAAACCAGTTTTCCCTATGCCACTCACCTCCCAGACAAGACTTTAAACAGATCCTGTGTACTGAGAGAATATTCAGCCCTGTTTTAGACTGATGCAAAAAGGCTCCTTGCGCTCTACAGCAACAGCTGCTGCCTCTTTCTCTACTGAGTGCTGTCATCTCACTGTCAGGTACTACTTCCACAAAAATTAACTGGAACAGTCTCTGAATCAGATAAAATCTCTTGGTTTTCTTTAAAAAGATCCTCAACTACGTGGTATTATAACCACTGTAAAAGGAAATAATGCTATTTTTATGTAATGAGGGGAAGAAATTTAAACTGCGGACATCTAAGATCTGTCATCCCTAATCTGAACCAATTTAGAATTAAAACCTGCATTTTGCTGAAAGCTAAAACATGAACCTTAAATCACACAGGGAATTTCTTTCTCATGTGACTTGACAACCCAAACCTTAACCAGTGAGATTTGATGGCAATGCAACTCCAGAATATGATGCCACACAGCACAATAAAAGCTGGCACAGTGACTCAGAACCAGGCACAAAGGGAATTCATCCTAAGGAGAAGTTTCAATCCCTTCCCAATTGTGTTACATTGCTAAATTACAGCAGGCAAGTAATAAATTCATGGCTGTACCTCCTTGCTCTCTAAAAGCAGCTTTGTATTTCCCAGGGCAGCATATGCAGGGAGCTGCAGAGCCACTGTTTGGGATGCTGCTAACCAGCAGATCTGTCTCTCCAGAGCCAGAAAATGAAGCTACATAAACCATCCTTAGCATTTCCTCCTCAGGCTCGATTTTGAGCAACATGCACTGCTGCACCACGAAGGGAACACACTTTCTAGGCTTTCTCCATCATACTAGGGTAACATATGGTAGTCTTTATCTTGCATGTCTTGGAGACATGAAGTTCCACACTAAAAGGGATTTGACATAGTTTTAATTTCAGAAATGCCTGACAAGACATTTCAAAAAGCAAAAAAACTTGGAGGTAATACTTAATGTTCTAGAGAGCAATAAATTCCTGAAAATATCTGTGCTTTGACAGGGGGAATTTTATTATACCATCAGATTACCAGTTCTAATTAACAGCAATTTAAAGAAGTATTTTTTCAAAGGGCAGCTGTCAAAACATCAGAAAACGGCAGGGCATGAACATATTGATGGGTTCACACTTTAGTTACTTTTCCAATTTCACAAATATAGTGTCACAGGCAAAAGACAAAAAATGTGGGCCCAGATGGCCTTGCATTTCAGTTTGTACTGCACAGGCTTTTTACAAGGCAAGAAATTTTTACTATGACATGGACCAAACAATCAAAAGCCCCAGCCCCTGTGAGGAAGTTTTCAGGTAATTCCTCTGCAGAGATTCCATGTACATCTCCTGGGACCAGGAGAGGATAAAACACATTTACTGGTGATTCCTAGGACTGCATCCACAGGGTGGGTATCTCCCACATCCTTCTGAGCTTCCTAAATGATACTGACTGATACATAACATAATTTCATTATAATTCTAACTGAATGGCTTTTTAGAAAATCACCCCTAAATTTTCCCACCTGTATTGGGTATGGAAGAGAGTTATTCTACAATAATGTTAAGTTCTTTACAATGTTGGTTTCTAGAAAGGTCTGCTTGTGTGTTAAAAAACCCAAACACCATCACAAGAACCCCCAAACCACTGGAATCAAGGATACCTGTCTGCCAGTAATAAGTTATTTAATTCAGCTGCCAACCTCATAGGCCACAGAGAATAAGGTATTTAACAAAAATAACAACCTTATACAGTGTAGTTACATTTTAATTCAGACCCAGGAATGTTTCTAACATGTGCACAGGCTGAGGTTTGCTTGAGTGAGCTTTGATCTCCAGAGCAAGCAGTTTCTCACCTTTGCTATGATATGACAGCAGATGTAAAACCCAAGCCTGGGTAATTTTGATATCTTACACAAGGAGACAGCTGAACCCTTAGAAGTAACAGAGATAGCAGGAAAACACAGGGATCCCTTGAATTATCTAAGATTTGGGCAGCTAGCCTTGGGGAAAGATGAGAGTTTTAGAAAGATACTGTGGTGTGGTATGGTGAGGAAGGGCAAGGAAATAAATAAATAGATTTAAAGTCAAGATGAACACAAGCTTGGGAACAGATCTGAAAATCACAGAACTATGTTATCTTAGAAGCATTTCATAATCAAGAAATTATTATAAGATAGAACCACTGCAGATAAAATGGTTATTCAAAAAAGCAAATATTTATTGCTCTTTTACTACACACTTTGGAAAGTTCTTTGAACACATTGATGAAAAATACTGCTTTAGAAGTGTAAGATCTTTTGCACAGATAATTTTTCCAATTGTAATTCCTGTTATGTAGAGTATACATTCATTATAATTATTGTTATGTAGAATACACATTCTATAGCAGATGAGTGAGTCTAAGCACCTCCACCAGCCAGTGATGGAGTCTGAGCACCCTGGAGAGCTGAGACTGCAGCAGCTTTGGTATTTTTGCACAGTAATAGGAAAGGGAGCTCAGGAGGTATCTCTGGTCAGGATTTGGATTTGCAAATGCCTGCAGTCCCAGGGCTGGCTGCTCTTGGGCTACACTGGCTCTACTCAGAACATGCAGCAGGTCTCTCCTGGAACGGTGTTATGGCCCTGGCTTTAATTTATCATTATTTTTTAAAGGGTGTAAAGGCTGGTTTGCAGATCACCAGAGCAAAAATATTTCACACTGTTCACCACACAGAGAGTAACACGACACTTGTTCCATGACCCCAAGTTGTGTGGCATGGGTGAGGGTGGGGAAGTTGGATGTTAAAAATCTTTTCCAAATTGATGAACCTTAGAGGCCAGTAAGTGCCAAAGTTGATACAAAGTCTGTGCTGCCTTTTGGGAACATTCCTTTAGGGCAGCTCCTAAAGCTGCACTCCTGCCTTTTACCTGACTCAGACATCAGTGCTGAACCTTAACCCCTGCCCACCTTCTCTCAGCAGGGCCAGACTCTGGGTTTGAGTTACCATCTCTGGAGTGGCATTGTCACCTTGCTGATGTTTATTCAGCTGGCAGCATCTCACTGATGGTACCAAAACCAGAATTGCTACTGATGTCAGCATCCAGGTCAGTGCTACTTTTGGACTGCATCTCTCAGGTCCAGACGGAGACAGAACAGAGAGTATCCTTACACCTGGATCTATTCTGTTCCCTAAGAGGAGGAATTCTGCTGCCTTCTTAATGGAAAGAAGGGAACAGTGCTGGGGACCATGCCTGGTTCAGTGTCCAGCCCTGCCTGACCTCAGAGAGTGTCACTGCCAGAACCAAAGCTCTGCCATCTTTCTGCTTCACTGAAGGTAAAAATACTTCTGCTGCAGAGCTTCCAGCATGTGCACTAACTAAAGGTGAGTCACGATGGAAGGTGTTTATCACACTTGGGATCTGAGATTCCTTACAGTTATTCTGTGAGGAGCTGCTAAGTTTCAGTGTCTCTAGATTTCCATATTCTTTCTGAGAAGAAGTAGCAGATAAAATGATGGTCTGACACCTGATTCTGAGGGAATTTTAAACACAATTTAAGACCAGCGCAGAAGCAACTTCTGACAAGGGCATGTAGGGACAGGACAAGGGAAAACACTTGTCTGATTTTCATTCAGAAAAAAGTGCTTTGTTTTATGTTCAGGCCATCACAGTCTTTTCCTATGCTCTGTTATCAAAGAGCACAGCATATCCAATGAAAATATTCAAAATTTCACACTATCTGCAGGAATAAATGCAAGTACTTCAGAATATTCACTTAGCCAGAAAAATAATTTTGCAGTACCTTCACTTTCTATGTTAACATTTAGTCAAAATCATAACAAAACTTATAAATTATTTCTCTTCTACTGATTATACTGGAGAGGAAGAAATGGGTTTCCTTCCCCTTAGGAAACCTCCAACCCCACTCCTGTGAGGGGAGAAGAAAGGGAACAGACACGTACTGTGAAAAGTGCACACATTCGATCGATCTTCTCCGGATTCCTGGGGCCTCCGTTCTTGTTTAACCTCACCATGAACCTCTCACTGAAAAACAAACAATGGTAAAAAAACAATCAGCTTTTCCTGTGCATACTTCAACAGAAAAATACCGGCAGATTTGGGTTTCATTAAAAAAATATGCAGTGGTTGCTATAATTTCAAAGTCTATAAAACAGTATTCACTGGTCTATACAAAATTACATGGAGTAGCACAGATTTCTAATAGTAAGTCGTCTGCATGTGAAAACATTGTGTTGATGCATATTCATGATGCAATAACATTAAAATAATGTGAACATAAGAAGCACAGAACCTGTACACATTACAACTCCTCCAGGCAAAGGCTAAGGCAAACTTACTGAGGGGTACACTGCCTTTGGTAAATCTGAGTTCATTAGAATCCACTCAAAACTAAAAGTTACAAGAATACCAATTAAGCAGTCTCCTTCAACATAGAGCATTTCTAGAAGCAAGGCACTAATTCAAATACATTAAGATCCAATTGATATAACTCTTACCAATCAAATTAAGCAGCCCTTTGATGAATAAAACCAGCACATTCAGCCAGACTGCAAAATGAACAATACTCACAATACATGGTAAGATGTGGACATTCATATTACTTCTTAAGACAGAGAATTTATGTGTAAAAGTAAGTTTGATGAGCAATTTTTCCCTAGTGTGCAACAGCCCCCTAAGTATTGACCACAGTTTTCTTCCTAGATTTTCACAGAAATAAAGAGAGAGCACACCATTAAATCTTCCAATAATCACAGATCCTTTCAATCCTATCCAGTACAACTGCATCAACTCCAGTAACCTTCATTTGATACATTTGTCAGCATATTATCCACCACTGGCCTGAAGAAAATGAAAGCACAGTGTCCACACTACTTCCTTTGGCAGCTTGCTCCAAGGGCCACTCATCCCTGCTGTAAAAGCACATGGACCATGGGAAATGCCTGATTTCAGTGCACAGCCACTGCTTTTTGTCACCCTGCTGCATTAGGAGGCCTTTAGAGAAACTCGTTTCTTGCAGGGCAGGGATAGTGATATCCCCACACACAAATAAGCAATTTAACACTGTTAAAAAATCAAAGAAAAAGTGCTGGAATAATTTTGTAGAACTCACCCACAGTGAAATTTTTCAACAGCATTTCAGGAACAGTTCTAAAGCTGTAAGATTGTAACAGTTAGGTATTGAGAGCACCTGAACCATAAATAAACACACATCTGGGGGTTCCACACACATGAAGCCAAGCTCCTGCTCAGCCTGTGATTTATCAGACATCACCTCTTGGCCCTTCCACACAGCTTTATGCTGTGAGTTCATATGACCTGTTCAATATAAACACTGATATATTTTCAGAATTATTACTTTGGTTGATATGGTCCTTAATTCTCGAGCATGACCCATACATCTCATTATACACCTTTGCATGATAATTTATGTAAGTAAATGATGCTCAGCAATCCAGATCATCCCTCTCTGGCTTTTTCACTCTCCCTGCCACTCACTGTTATAATCTCCATATATCCCACAACCCCATTCAGTTGTAATTTTAATTAATTTGCTACCAATGCTTATAACCTCAGAGACTGCTGAAACGTCATAAAGAAATCCAAAAGAAACAGATATTTGATGATTCTTTCAAGATATCAGTAAGTTAAGAACATTTTACCAAATGCTTTAATGTCATGGAAAAATCCATTCTTTCAGTAATTTTGTGATGTGTTAAGTGGAGAGCAGGAAAATATTAGAACTTCACAACATTACATTGACAGTCACATTACAACATTACATCTTCACAGCTGCCTCTATCTACCTAACACATAAATCAGTGTAACATATTGCATTTTAAATTTCCATTAAGATGTAGTCTTGAACTTTCAAAACAGTGGTTTTTTGGGTTTTTTTAAATTATTATTTCAGCTCTAACGAGCATTTCATTTTGATACAGGAGCTGAATGCAATACTGTGTGCCACCAAATCCTGTGCAGACCGTCCCTCGGACAATGCAGGGAAGGGGCTGCCAAGTCTTTGAGCTGAGCTGCCTGGATGGATTTCATTCATTAACAAAAGATTGCTTAGTGTGCTTTTAAAGCATCCAAAGAAGGATATTCTGGAGAGTCACTTGATGGTCCCTTGCAAGGTTTTCCTCCATTAATAAGTGGAAATCTTTTAAAATTTGCAATTCATCTTTTCCTTGTTAAAGCCATGGAGAAAATCTGGTTCCTGTCCCCCTATTCCAGTGCTTTTCAAGAAATGAAGCAGCTACCACCTCTCTCACCTGCCTATTGATCACCTGTTCCTTATTCCAGCACCACTGCAGTAACAACCTTTACATTCCTTCCTTTAATTTCCAGTCCTCCCTTGAGTCCTCTTGAGCTTGTGTGAATAAATAATTAAAGGAACTTTGAGTCAACTGCAGCATTTGAGAACTGTTGAACAGGAAGAGGCATTTGGCCAAAGGAGATCCAAGGACAGGAGGCAGATAATGACAAGGCAGCAATGCCAAAAGGCCACCCCAAAGGACCAAGCCAGCTCCAGTTCTCCCTCTTTTCCTTGCATATCACTTCTCCTAGACTTGTGGGTTTGTTTCTCATCTCTAGCATTCCTCTAATTTTTGATATTACTACTGATCAAGAACAGTTTACTACTATTCTGCTGTTCTGTTATTCTACTAAGGTCTCAGTGGTGCTGATACTGTCAGGGTCCCTGGAGCAGGACTGGAACCTTTTTTACACAGGTGACCCACATTATGAACTAGTTAGTCAGCTGCTTCCCATTTTACAACTGCAAATTTATTTCTATGTCAAAGCAAATCTGGAAGAATAACCCTGTTTCCAATGACCTGAAAATCCACTGCCTTCCTCTATCATTGCAGGTCTGTTTTTAAGACAAAAATACATGCATTTAGGGTCAAGAAACTTTATGGGAATTCAGTATCTTAATTTCTTCTTTTAAGAGCTACGTCCTTGGAAAAAGTTGAGTCTCCAGAGTGTCTTTTCCTCAAGTTCTCAAGTTTATCTTCTGCACAAGGACAAGAACATGTACAGAATCTAGGCAACAATTAGTCCAGTTTAGTAAGACTGAAATATCAAATCTGAATCAACTCCATGTGGAAATTAATTAAAACCCAGTAGTTATAACTGCCAAATGTAGTGGAAATGAAGTATGGGAGGTACTGAAATGCAATCTGACTGCTTGATCCTCCTGCTGCCCAAAACCAAAATAACCCACAGAACACCCACAACCCAAACCAACAACCCAATAAAAGTTTTCAACTATTCTGAATATATACCAAAATCAGTTAATTTGCATAAAATTGAAGATAAATGCATCAAAACAGAGAAAAAATTAACATTTTACCCTGCTGAGCTCAGACCCAAGATGTGCCACATCAGAAGCAGTATCTTAAACAAAAGCTTATTTATTCTTTCCCTCCTATATGCTATAAGTAAGCTCCAATTACTCTAATTGCAGCATCTCCTCCTGTGCTAATTCACATCATAGTGAAACCACCTCTTGTGCAGCACTAAGCCAGGGTTTACAATCACTCTCATGATTAGTAATTGCTAGAGCTACTCAAATTTAAGAACCTCTGCTCTGACAAGCAAAGTCAAACAGCTTCTTGTTTGTTCACTTGTAAAGGAGGAAAAATGAAAGGAGTGTAGTGCCTCACTTCTTGGCTTCCCCAAAGTGACTGAAAAGCAAAACCATACTGACCTCTGCAGAAAGGAAGGAAGCCATCACTGGTTTGGGATGTTACATTTTCAGCATGAAAAAGGGGGCAAACAGGGATAAAATTTACTGTTGGGTGAGCAGGAGTGGCACTGTGCCCTCAGGGAGTTTTTGTTGTTGAGGTTTGTTTGTGATGTTCTTCGCACAATGTGTGAAGATGACAACAAAAGGAAAGGGCTGGACTGGTGAGCCTCTTGTATTCACTCATGGGCACATTTCATTACTGGGTGTGTTTCAAGGCAAAAATCCTGACTGAGCATCAATTTGGGAATGTAGGTACAGCATTAAGAGATGCATAATGCCCAAGTTGTGGAGGTCTGCAGAGAGGCTGCAGACCAATTTTCTTTTGAATTGGAGACTGGTGATAAAGAACACAGACTAAAAAAATTAATTCTTTAACAAAGCATAGGAGACTGGTTTCTGAAGCAGGCACAGCAGCACATTAGGGCTTCAATCTCCTTAGGCAGAAACTTCATAGCTTATACCCTTCCCTTGCCTTAAATAATGGTCCAGCAGCTATTTCTCCCAGAAACAAAACCTTCTTCACCCTCTCCATTCCAATGTCCCACTGAAAGGGAAAAGGTACAAATATACAAATGCTCCCTAATTTTTCTTATTTTTCTCAGTGCTTCTTATTTCCAGAGAAAACAGAGGTAACACTGAAAACCCCCAATATTAGGAAATACACCTCAGTCCTTTCTCAAAAGCTGTGTTTAATTGGGTTTTCAGAATTTAGCATATGGCCAACCCCTTCTAAGAAGACAGGTTATTTTACAAGTACGTATTGGTCCATGACACACCTAGAAGTGCTCAGGGAAGGGGTAACGTGGTAGTGGAAAAGATCATATAACAACTTGTATTTTAGACTTTGATCTTCTCTTGGTGTCTCCCCAGGTTTCTTTCTGACACTTTTAGTATCATGTAAAACCTCACCTGCATGCAAAATACAAACTCCTTGCTATAAGGAACAAAAATCTGAAAATGCTGCCACAGACGCCAGAAGTTTGCAGGAATAAGCTACAAACACTTGCCTAGGACAGTTCATCTCCCTTCAGTCCTACTAGTTAAAAAAGAAATTATAAGCATGATATTATTTAATTTCTCCCCTGCCCCCCTCCCCAAAAAATCTCTAGACTCTTCCTTAAAAAATGTTAACATGCCTGACAATAATTCTAGACTAACATTTGAGCTGGCATATGAGTACCATAAACATTTGAAGATGCTACTGTAAAAGCACCATATTTTGTCCCAGATAAATCTCAAGAACAAGCTCCACACAGGCCATCCAGGAGAGAGCTTGGGATGAGCTGGTCACTCTATGGCAATTAAACCTTGCCAACATTTCCCTTCAAAATATCCCAGTCTTGTGCACACCACATTTCAGGAAGTTTACTTCAGAAGTGCCATCAAACACTGCATTCTTTCTGCCCCTGTGTGTACAAGCTCCACAAGGACAATATGTTGACCAGATGAATGGAATTGTGTGAGGAATTACTGGTATAGGATCAAAGCATTTTCTTAAAGCTGCAAAAAAAGAAGCTTTTTTCAAAACACGAATTAAGTTGGGAGAGAAACACCATGAAAGAGATCCCTGGGGCTTGGTGGGAATGGGAAGGGGAGAGAAAACTGAACTATAGTCTCAAAACCTTACAGTTTGGTCAAGCTAATATTTGCATGTATTAACTTGAGGAAGCTGCTCCTGTATCAAAGAGGAAGTGCACTGACCCAGCAGAGCAGAAGTTTTAAAGCCCCAGGAGAGCAGCATTAGCCAGTTTTCCAGAAAGCAATTACTGCTCCCCACCATCCTATTTGGAGGCTGAGGGAAAATCAGGCTCTACTGTCCTGGCTTTCCATTTGTGCTGCACCCTGCAATACAGTTAATGATAACCACATGAGGCTTCTCATATTTGCTTGCATAACTTCACACAAGAAAAAAATAGACTTTTATTTTCATTCCATTGGCCAAATTGGAAATTGGAAATTTGTTCAAATCTCTCGAGTTTGTCAACTGCAAGAACATTACCACAGTGAGTGATTGAAACAGTCACATCAGGACAGCACTGCAGCCTGATGCTTTTGAGAACACCCTGTAGGAACTTTCTAAAAAGGAAACAAGCCTCACTTCAGGCCTTCTGAACTTTATTTCATGAGCATGGTCTCATGTTCATGAAGAAAGCATGCACCTATATCAACATTTTAATAATTTCCCATTGTGAAAAATAATTGGTTTTACTCTTGACAGATTATTTAAGCAGTAGGAGTATCCTCTGAAAAAGCTTTTCAAGTTTATTTTCTGTTCATCATGATTATCTTTTAGAGTTGCTAATTCTTGCTCATCCTCTTGGGAGAAAATCTAGGTCCTTACAGCTGCTGTAAGACTGACCTAATAACAAAATCTTCCAGAGCTCCACAGAATGAGTCTCCATTCTCAGTGTGAGTGTGACTGGAAGCCAGAGTATATGTACAGAATGGACCTATGTCTGTGAAGAACTCAATTCCCACTTCCAGTGTAAACCAACAGCATCTCCCAGATCCCAGCAGTGTTTGAGCAATCCATCATTGACAGCGGTCACTGCCAAGCCCCGGAGACAGGAGCATCACCTCTGCTGAACTTTCAGTTTGCTCACTGTCTCAACAGTGACTCAGGGACTGTTTAACAATCTTCCTTTTCAGGCAAGTGCTCATGGAGTGTGTTTGGTTTTTCCCCTTTTCTTTTGTTGAGGGAGGCAGAAGAGTTCTTTCCTGAGCTGTCTTATCCAGCAGCTCTGCAATAACCCCGCTTTCACAAACAACTGAGGCACAGTACACTGCTTTGGTTTATGGAGTGTATTTTATAAAGACATCTTAGAGAAAAGAACACTGAATCTGTGAGGGAAATGAATCTGGCCCTGAGAAAACGGCTCCAAGCAACACAGTTTGCTTCCCAGCAAATTCAGGCTTAATGCTCATGAATTATTAAATTTCCACACTGGCGAGAAGCCCCAGGGGAGGATTACAGAGCTTACAGTAAGACTGTTACTGCAAACACTGGGTTTCCATGGAAACAGAAAATAGTGAAAATAACTACCTGTCATTTCTCTTGCCACATTCAAGGGAAAACCACCACAATGTTAAAGTGTTCTTGAGGTTTGCAGGGGAAAGGGAGCTAAGCATCAATTACATTCTCCTTGGCTTCTCGTGACTCTGCCATATTTGAACATTTGACACCATCATGAGGATTTTTCTATTATTTCCATCATGAAAGGTACCTATTTTTGTTCCTAAAAGGAATTCTGTAAACTAGAAAAGGCTTCTACTTAAAAAAATAAAAAAAGAAAAGAGACAGAGAGACTTCAGTCATCTAGTGCAATTCCCCAGTAATGGTGATTTTAACTAATGGAAGGCAAGGCAGACTGACCCTGCCAGGTGGCAGGTGAGGGAAGCTTTGCAGGGAAGATTTCTAATTTTGGATTACAGGTATTTTGTAGAATAAGGATTTTATCACCATCTCTACCCTGGGAGAAGCTAATGGTTCTGAGGTCTGATACAGCAGCTGTCACATTTAATTCCTGCTCTGCAAGAGCTTCGCACATGACAATTTCTGTCAGGAACACAGACTTGGCTTTTGAAGGGAATTTCCCCATAGAAAGAGCTCAAGCACAATGAGAGGATTCCATCCACTGAGCCTTCCTACAGACAGAAAATTACTTGGAAGTGCTTTCTCTGAACTCACACATTTAAACAACACAAATTTCCCTGCCTCCCCTTAAGTGAGCAGAATTTCTTCCAGCTGTGTGTGCTCACGACACACTGTCAATTCCTCCTGAGCAGGAAAAGGGAAGAAGTTCCAATACTTGCAACTCATTGATTTCTTCCTGTTAACAACTAAAAAATCAAAGTAACCCTGTAGAAAACTCTATATCCCTGCCTATTTTTATGTCATACTTGATCCCCAACCAAAAAAAAAAGCCCCCACTTGTGAGGGAAGGAGGATGGTGGCGGTGAGAGATACAAAATAAGACAGATATTTGTAAAAGCTCCTGCTTTGGAATAGCTACATATTAATAATTCCATAGGAACTAGGAAAAATAGTAATTTTATAGAAAATAATTAACATATTTAATAACACCACTTACATCTCTTACAGCAACTTTCATATACAAATCCAGACAATATACTATTAACAAGACAGAGAATAAATAGGAAAACCAAGCAAATGCAGATTCCAGAGAGAGATCCAGGGAATGAAAGTCAGCTGAAGCAACCAATAAAGAAAATGAAAATGCATCATTCCTCCTGTGTCCTTTTCTAAAAACCTACCCACCAAAATCCTTATAAAATACTCCACAGGTTTTGTCTTCAGTGATGACAAAACTTCTGTTTTTCAGAAGTTCTATATTCTACCAGAAAGGCTCTTTGTCCCAGCTGTCTGTCTGCAGCAGACTTCAGAGACACACAGATTTTCCATGGTCACTGCAGTGACCAGAACAAGGCCTTTGCTGTGGGTAGCAATATTTCTTAATGCTTGCTTAGCTTTTGAGGAAGTTCACCTTGAGCAGGATGAAAGCTCATGCTGCTCCCATTACTATTGCTATGAATTATCTATTGCACAAAATTCAGAAAAATACTTCCCTTGAAATACTAAAGCCACAACAAACTGAAGTGCAGGAGGAGCTGAGGGAGGATTACCTATCCCAATAGATCAGATTGCTAAAAGACAGGTAAAAATATAAAGATGGGTTTTTTCATGACTAAGCAGAAGAAAAAACTCATTAGTTGGTAAGGTTAATCCCTAAGAAAATTTTCTGAATAATAAAGAAATAATTTGGAGTGACATAAAGTTATTTTTTCCCAGCAGACAAATCATTATACTGACAGTGAATGAGATAACTTTTCTATTTTAAAATAGCTATGCTATTAAAAACATAACAAAAGGAAAATTTAGCACACATTGCACAATAAAAGTAAAATATAATTTTCTACTTCCTTACATAGCAACTGGCAATAAAGGAACATGGTAATATTTTAAAGCAATTAACTGGGGATAAATGCCCACACATTGTCCCAGCACTCCCAGAGCCATTACTTGAGAGAGAAACAATACAGAAAAAGAATCTTCAGGTCAGTCCCATATCCTGGGAGAGAGGGCAGTTAGGCTGGTTTGACACAGTTTTTACTGCGGATCCTTCCACGTCAATTAACAATTTCTCTTTCAGCTATTCAACTTCAACCATATTTATCTACCCAGTGACCCTTCTTTCCTTTTTCTGCCCTTATTAATGCCAGTCTTACTCTTTTTTATTTCACCTGCCCCCCTCTCCACTCCCAGCTGCCAAATTTCCCTCTTCCCAAGCAGAGTTGGGTGTCCAGAACATGTACAAGTTCTACAGCCCTGTCTTGGGCCGGTAGGGCTGCTCTGGACAGGTGTTCCTGCATTAAAGATGCTGATCCTGCACATCAGAGCTTTGAGAGGACTCAAACCCATTCTCGGACAGGACTTGTGGGAAATTTGTCATTGCATTTCACATGTTGGCTTAGTGTTTGAAATGAAAGCTCCTGGGAGTGGTAATTGTCTGCGATTAGCAAGTGCTACAGGAAAAAATTATTCAAGATGGCATGTGTAAGCACAATGTAATTTTAGCTACACTGTTCCTGCTAACATTTTTTAGCAGCTGATATACATTCCTATTGACAGTTAAAAGGGGAAAAAAAAAAAAAAGACTAAATGATGATGAGAACCACAGAGCTAATGGCCATCAACAAATACAAGCAGAGATGAGGGATTCCTGTCAAATTTGTCAAGGTAACCTTCAGCAGCTTGGTACAGATTTGTATTCTGACATCTGAACCGGGAATACTGTGTCTCAGAAACTCCTACTACAGAAAGAGTGAAAATCAAATTCCCTACAAATTCATCATTTCTAAATCCAGTGTTTCCAAGTGGTGCATTTCATTCTACTCTACCTAAACACTGGCACAAACATTTCCTTTTTATAGCCTCCCCTGGCCACTCAAGTGCACTATTGGGACTTCTACAGGACCAGGTTATACACATGAGTAACAACTTGAGAAAACTTCTAACACTCACACACTGGTTCAACCCAATCCAGTTTGGTCATGCCCTAGAAGTTTATTTGTTTACAAGAACACATTTAAATTGATAACCATGTTCTCTAATATTTTTATCCCTTTAGTATCTTGAAATATTTACACATTTGTCTGCTGAGTTTTATCACAGAAAATAATTTGGTTGGAAAATGACCCAAGATCCAGAGATGAGTTACAAATAGGAAATCATGATCTCCACTACCTCTGCAGTTACCACCAAACTCCACTGCAGAGCAGTACTAACATTTGCCACTGAACATTTGACTCAGCCTTGAAAAATAGGGGCAGATGATTTTATGTCAGATGACTTTTGAGCAGCTGAATCCAACTATCCTGCTGTAGACCCAGGGCGTTTTTTCAGTCCATAATTATGTTTCCAAACCATGTTTCTCTCCCCAGAACTGCTTTGTCAATGGTGCTAAATCCTTAAGACAAGACTTGGGACAGACTGTACTGCTCACATTCTCCCCATCATCCACCCACCAACTGAGAACATTTCCACAAAAAACATCTTTCTGTATCACCTATTAGCAAGAGCTTTAAAGAGCAAGCTTATATTTTTTCTCATTTTGGCTACTGCTTTTAAATTTTAACACTGAAATAGATGTTTCCCAACCAAACTCCTAGCCTATGTTGCAGTGTTTACAATCCTGTCTCGCCCAAAGACATGGCAGATATTTAAAACAGACACTGCAGAGAACACCTGGTCTCTCAACAAAGGGTTTGAACACCTTCTGTATGAGAAATGCCCACATGGACTTCCTCAGTCACTCCCATGAACACCACCACAGGCACTCAGCACATCCCCCAAACTCCCAGTCACGATGAGGTCGTTGCTATAATGGGAATGGCAAAGGCTCAGTAAGTAGGAGGAGGCAGGTGGAGGAGTTACCAGCAGAAATATGCACAACACCATCTCCCATGCATAATTACTGCTTAGGCCCCCAGATCTTCAAATTCAATCACATCAGAGTTTCTCTTTTGTTCTATTCACTCTCCATAATTAAGGATATTTCTAGATGACAAGAAAATTTTAAATCCCAGCAGAGTGTAAAATAGGGTGACTGGTTGAAGATGCAGGCAGAATGAAAAACACTCACATGTTTAAACATAAACTTTCTAAAAGAAAAAATAAGATGGAAATTTATTTATCCTTTTCCATACTCAAAAGGCTGAGAGAACTGGGATTGCTCAGCCTGGGAAGGAGAAGGCTTCAGGGTAACCTAACTGCCCCTTCCAGAACTTGAAGGGAGCCTACAGGAAAGATGGAGAGAGACACTTTACAAGGGCTGGAGTGAGAGGACAAGGGGGAATGGCTTTACACTGAGAGTGGGTTTGGATGAGATATCAGAAATAAATTCTCCCCTGTGCAGGTGGGGAGGCCCTGGCACAGGCTGCTCAGAGAAACCCTGGATCCCTGGGAGTGTCCAAGGCTGGGATGAGATGGCCTTTCAGGTCCCTTCCAACGAAACCATTCTGGGATTCTGTGACAGTTAGAATGGACTTAACAAGCTTATTTTCAGAAAAAATCCTGCTATCATACTTCTGTAATTTTTCTAACCTATGCATAATTCCATGCATTTCCTAGAAAAACAGAGTTATTATATAGGTATCTAAACCTCACTGCTTTACTGAATTTATTTTCACTCACCAAAATCATGCTAAAAATGTCAAGAAATGTAAATATATCTCTTATTTTTGCATCCTTCTAGCACAAATAACATTCTGCATACTTTTGTCTACCAGCTTCCAGCTCCTTTAGAGCAGTTTCATCCAGCCTGTATCTCTTTATTCTATCCAGTTTAATACTTCTCTTCTGTTGAGGCAGGAGGTGTATTCCCATATAACAGAACAAAATTAGTTGGCTCTGATGTGATTTGTGCTTGACAAATCTATGCTGACTTTTACTTACCATCTTGTTAGCCTCTTAGTGCTAACAAGTAGTTTATTTGTTCCACAACTTTTCACATTTGTCATCGGATTGCAGCTGACCTTCTTAGGGAGATTGAGGCAAAACAGCTATTAAATACTCCAGCTATCTTGGAAACATCTGCTCATGGCTTAATGTCCCTTTTAATCTGTTATTTCTTGATTTTGTGAAAAAAGCTTTTTTGCTGGTAAAGCATTATAGAATTATTCTTTTGGTTTTTTGTCCTTGATGCCCTTTGGTAGTTGTATTTTTTCTACAAGTTTCTGTCTCTTCCTATCCCTGTTTGTGCAATTTCATTTGTCCTTTTTTATACTGCCTTTCCAACTCCATTTCACCACAGACCATGATACAGACTTTCTGTTGTCCCCATATATTTAATCTTTCCTTCATACTGAAACAATTTGTTTTTGTGCTCTTCAACAGTATCATTCAGAAACAGACAACTCTCAAATGTCTTTTCTCCATATCAGTTTACCTATCTCTATTTGATCTTTACTGACACCTTCCTTACTGAGTTCACCATCTCTACAGTAACATTTTCTTTGCTGCCTTCTTGTGTTGCTCTCAATTCTATCACTCCATGATCATTCATCCCAAGGCATATCTCACAATGAGGTATAATCACTGGCTATAATCCAAACTAGATCAATTATCACATCATTTTCCAGTAACTTCCACCCAGCAAACAAACTGAGTTATTAAAAATGAGTCACAAAGTTGCTAGACTAGTGGCTTTTGTATGCAAGAAAAAAAGAAATCCCAAATACTTTAAAACAGACAAATAAACTTTAATCCCTTTTTTATCTGAGCTTTCAAGTTCTATTTACTTACAAGTATTACTTCTTATATTTCTGTCAGGCTAAAAATGAAGTAACTTTTTCCTTGCTTTACCTCTAGGTCTGACCCCTCTGATGGCAGTGTTGTTATTCCTGCTGTCCATAGCTCCCCACTGCCATCCTTTATCTGCTCCTCCTTTGCTGACAACCATTAAACACAGGAACATTTTTGTATTCAGAACCTGGGAACCATCTCAAATGGTATTTCAGCTGCTGCTCCAACCTTCTGATTCCTAATCCACACCTGGTGCATGATGTTACTTCAGCCCTTGAAAAACACTGGAACTTGCAGCAATTCTTCACTTAACCTCCCTGGGAAATAACTCTTGGCACCAGCAGGTTCAGGGAGGTTTGTAATCCAGCACATGTCCAAGGCAGTAATGCTGAAAGCCACTCAGCCTCCAGCGTGAGCTGCTTGGGTAAGAAATTTATCAACCTCCAAACCATTTCAGAAGTCAATTTGTCCCTTTCATTTAGAGTATAGTGTGTAGAAGCCTTGCTTGGGTTTTTTACCTTAATGTACTGTTTCCTGAGAGGAAAGAAAATGTTTTAAAGTAGATATAAAAACATCATTCTAAATTTGTAGCAATGTGTTTGTCTGTTTTCTGGTTTCTTCTCCAAAACAGAGCTCAGCCTCATTACACATTTCTTCCCCAGCATTCTTTGGCATGTAAGAAAATGTAAAAATTATGCTGTTTTCACTACAGCAGACCACTGATGCTTAATACAAAGAGCTAAGTAATAACAACAGTTTGCATAAAAAAGCATTACTATATATATTTAAATTTGCCTGAACCACTCTTTGTGCTTTTTCTCATTATAACTATTATTTAATTTTTATTTTAATCACTGGCAAAACCCTTTCCTTAAGACTGTCCACTCAGTGTTTACATACAAACTGCAGCCCAAGACAATTCATCTCCTTTCAAAGCAATTTTTGCTGGCAGCAGCTTGTCCACCTGTCCCTTCCTCTTCCTGGCAGCTTTTCTCATCTATATTATTTAATATTTTACTTCTTTGCAGTAGGAACTAGTTGGGTGTATTTTTTCTGTTTGGTTTTCCATTTTCACCTTTCCCTCTTAACAGCTCTTTTTTGGTAATTCTCTCAAGAGAGGAATCATAGGCACATCCTAAACTACATCCACTGGAGTGTCCAAAGAGCTGCAGAGATGGGAAGGGTCTGGAGGAGAAGCCTTGTGAGGAGCAGCTGAGGGCCCTTGGTTTGTTCTGCCTGGAGGAGACTGAGGGGAGACCTCGCTGGGGCCTTCAGCATCCTCCTGAGGGGCAGGGGAGGATCTCTGCTCTCTGTGCCCAGGGACAGCAGGGAGGGGCTGGAGCTGTGTCAGGGAGGCTTAAGCTGGATATCAGGAAATACCATCAAGTCATCAGAGCTTTCTAATATAGAACAATTTTTAGTGGGATGCACTCTGAAGAGATACAAAACTGTTTTCACTTACTCTGACCTTTCTTCCAAAGACAGGACAGAACATTCTGTGGCTCTTCCCTCACTTTGAAACAAATCTAAATCTAATTGCTGAAAACTAGGAGAGTTTTGACTACGGCAGCAAGTGACTGTCAGGACATGCTTTTACCAAAACTCAGAACATTGCAGAAACATGGTGTTCTTCAGATCAGACCAAGCTGCATTTGCTAAACTTCCAAGACACAAAATAAATGTTGCAATGCTCTTCTACATACACTGATGTCCTCAAAACACATGTTTGTAAAGAGAAAAAGCCAGCCCATCTCATGTTTGTTAACACTGGTACCAATTAGATCGACAAACTGAGAGCTCACACATAGGGATGAATGTTAAGAGTTTATGTTGAGAGCAATACAGTGACAAAAAAAAGCTATTTTGTGACAGTCCTGGAAGGCAAGGAGTGGAGGAAAGTTACAGAGGCACACAGCAGTCCCTTCTCAAACCAGCCCCACAGCCTGGCCCTGTCATTATTTGTGCTTATAACCAACAGCCCTAAGGAGGAAGCTACGAGACACCAAGACCTTCTGTAATGTCTGGAGGCAAAGTCAGAAAACTAAAAAGTTCAACCATTCTGTGCCTTTAATGCTTCACTAAATTTCCTATGCAAAGACCAGTACTGCTGATATTCCCACATAAGGATTGCAGGGCCAGCAACTCATGATCTACCAGCTCTGTCCTCCCAGCTGGGCCACAAGAACACACCTCGTGTTTATCTCCAATCTATCTGCTCTGCTCACAACTCTTTTCCTAAAAAGGAAGCTTTTTAGCTGTTTGACAAATTCCTACCTGATCTGTTTGCCTTCCCGGACATCATACAAAGAAAAAAAGACGTCTGTGTCCTCTCCAATGGTGTTGTAGGTGAAGCTCTTCAGGCTGAGGAAGAAGTGATGAGGCACCGGCATCCGACAGGCTTCCCCGTGCCGCTGACGGATCGTGTCCACCTGAGTCAAACCAGGGAAACCATTGGCACTTCTTCACAAAGAAAGGACACCTGACCAACCTGAGCATTTTAACAGAGATCCTGCTCTCCTCTCATCCTCAAGTAAAAGTTTAATCTCAAATATATTCTGCTTCAGAGATGGGTGCTAGATAAAGCTTTCTGCCTCTATTTTTAATGCTTCTAATTTGAATAGATTGATGAAACTGTGATAACCAAGTAGATACAAAACAAATGGTTTATGCATTGGAAATCTGATTTTATCAAGTAAACCAAGTCAATCCTATTCCTCAAATTTTGCTTTGATTCTGGTACTGAAAATGAATTATAAGACGCTACTGGAGTGGGTCCTGATGATTTCCATCTAAAGCAGATGGACTTCAAAGCATTGTTAGTAACATTTGTTACATTATTTCTTTTGAGCAGCTGCAATTCACTTATAGAGGTCATTTCTGCAGCCAGCAGGACGAGGGCAGTGACTGTCCCCCTGTACTGGGCACTGCTGAGGCCACACCTCAAATCCTGGGGTTTGAGCCCCTCACTCCAAGGAAGAACTGAGGTGATAGAGCTTCTCCAGAGAAGGGAAGGGAGCTGGGGAAGGGTCTGGAACACAAGTCAGATGAGGAGCAGCTGAGGGAGCAGAGGGAGCTCAGCCTGGAAAAAAGGAGGCTCAGGAGTGACCTTATTGCCCAGTCCAACTCCCTGAGAGGAGGTTGTAGCCAGGTGGGGGTTGGTCTCTTCTGTCAAGGAACAAGTTGTGTCAGGGCAGGTTTAGATTGGATATTAGGGAAAAATTCAACACTGAAAGGGTTGTCAAGTACTGGAACAGGCTGCCCAGGGAAGTGGTGGAGTTACCACCCTTGGAGGGATTTAAAAGATGTGTAGGTGTGGCACTCAGGGACAGTTTAGTGGTGGCCTTGGCAGTACTGGGGGAACATTTGGACTTAATCTTAAGGGCATTTTCTACTCAAAAACAATCCATGACTTAGAACCAGGCTTAACTGGCCAGTTTGTCCTGCAGTATAAAAAAAAACTTAACAAAGGTTGATAACATGAGCAACCAATCAAGCCAAATAGAAAGGTTTACATTTTGGCTCAACATATCATGACCTATTTACAGCAGTGAATGCTAGGGTGGCCAAAGAAAAAAAAAGAGTATAAGCAAATGTATGCTTTTAGGTTTTACAACCCTTTACATCCATTCATGCTGATCTTAATAAATAGGTTGCGTGAATATCCTAAGTTCCCTATGCTCATCTCCTCTGAATGTATAGACAGGTACAGTCTAACCAAAAAAATCTTAAATTTCCAGACTTACAATTCAGATTTGTACTAGTTTAAAAGGAATTTTGTTCTGGACTTATAAATTAAATCCAAGGAAATCCTCATTCTTTAAAGACAGGTACCTGTGGAAGCACAGATCTCTGTAAAGATCAAAGACCATGATTCCATGACCAGGACTGGATTATACCAGTACAGAAAGGATGTGTGAAACAGAAGCCACTAAGCCACGTGTTAGCAGGTAGACAGAGGAGTCACAGCGGCAGAGTGAGGCTTTTGATCTCACTACAAAATTGTATCTTTTAAGAACAACAGTTACAAGCTCAGGAAAAGAGACCTAATGGAATTTGAAGAAGGACCTTAGTGACTTAAATACTTGGGAATCTTCCTCAGAAGTGTTCTGTGGTAAGGACTTACCCAGTAATCTCCATTACACCTTTACCTACATTACCAAGAACTTAAAGACAATAAAAATTTCAAATGTGGATGGTATTTACCTGTGATGTGCTCTGCTGGACACTGTGTCTACTTGACAAATGCTGTGGAAATACAAAATAGTAAAATTTAAACCTTTTTGAAAGTAAGAAATATTTACATTATATTTATGTAGCATTAGAACAGTAATTCTAAAATGTGACTTTCAAAATGATTACCAACTTTTCATGCCTTTTTTCAGTGTATCATCACTCACAAGACCACTTGCTTTCCTAAAGGGTTTTCCCAGTTAAGCTGTTTCTTTACCTATCTGTTTGAATTTACAGGGAGTATTTACCTTAGCTTTTAAAGTAAATGGCTGTCACAAGTTAGAGAGAATTTCAAAAAGAAATGTTATTACAGTGTTGGAAAATTTCATTATTCTGTATAATCTCTGTCTTCTCCGGCTAAATGGGAAGATACCTCACCACTAATCCTCATCTCCTGGTATGTTGTCTGTGGAAAGGTGCATTTGTTAAAAAACACAGGCATCTAGAAAGAAAGATGGATTTTAGACGTTGTTAAAACTTTTTGCTCTAATAAAAAAATGAAATCCTGAAAATTGGTTAAAGACTCTTCCACAATTTCAGCTGCCCAATACCTGTAAAGAAGAATCAGTACAAAGAGCTACATGTCTAAAAACTCAGAAGATGATGTTGTATTTAAAGCCTTTTATGCTAGAAGGAGATGTTATAATCAGAAAATGGACTGCAAGACTCACTGAAGCCATTTAATCTCCAAAGGGAGATTTAAATACTAATCTAAATTGAAAAGGTCTCAGAGAGCTTTAAAAAAACCCATCATTAATGATTCTGCCATGCCTTTTCCTGCACATCATCTTAATATTAGCATTTTAAACCAAAATATTAACATTGACACTGCCACACATTATGAAATACTTTTTTCATTCTCCCCACCTCCCTCCCTCTGTTACAAACCCAACATCTTATTCTGACCAAACATTTACACTCTATATCAGCATTAGCAGATCTGTTGACAAACACAAAGCTTCAAAGGAGGTGAAAGTAAAAGATTGTCCACAAAATGTATTTGGCAATAAACTACAACGCTGTCTTTCACACAGAACACAAATAAGCCTTTTTACCACAAAAGGAGAGATACTCTTTGTAATGAGAATAAACCAAGGAGATACTGGTACTGAGGGAGCTGGCAGCAGTGCTCACTGAGCCACTTGCAATCCCTCAGCAGGAGTGGGCCCAGCTGGCCAAGGACACCCCTGTATTTGACATCTCAAATCCTGTGTTCAGTTTTGGGCCCCTCAATACTGGATCAGCTATTAGGGAAAATTTTGTCACCCAAAGCATTGTCAAGCATTAGAACAGACTGCCCAGGGCAGTGGTGGAGTCCCCATCCCTGGAGGGATTTTAAAGACCTGTAGCTGTGCCACTTGGGGACAGGGGTTGGTGGGGCCATGGCAGTGCTGGGGGAATGGTTTAGCTCAATGATCTTAAAGGTCTCCTCCAACCCAAACAATTCTGTGATTCTAAATGGCATATTTTGACATCTGTTTACATTCACAGTTACAAAAATGTTCTCTTTCACACTCTCATGTGTGTCCAGCTCCATTGTTTGTCTATTGCATCATCTTCTGAATGTTAAAAGCCTTCAAGTTGGCTGAGTTGCCTATTCATCTTTTTGTCACCTGCAACCACTCAGAATCAGCTGGCATAGAAAAGACCAGTTATTTAAGCTATTCAAGGTGTCCTGACTTCTTTTGATTAAATTAATCTCTAAATCCAAGCAAGAAAGTGAGACACTCAGGCAACACAAATATGAGAGGCGGTCTGAAGTGATTCATCAGCAAACACTGCTGCTTACGGAGTGTACACTGAAGTAAATCTATGACAATAAGTGGTAAAAACCCCAGGTTTCAAATTTTTCCACAACCAAAAGACTAGATTTGACTAACTCTCTGCTTTCATGCTTCAGGACCACATTATAACAATACAATCACTGACTGAGTTAATTTATGCGCCCTTGCCTGTGGCCAGGCAAAGTGCCCAGAGGGTACATGCCATTTCTGGGTACTTGCATGGGAGGGTGACTGAAAATAACCAACATGGATTTATCAGGGGTACATTATGCTGGATCAAGTGATTCCCCTGAGGTAAAATAACCAAATCAGCAGATGAGGGAAGATTAGTGGCTGCTGTGTCTCCCCAGCTCAGCAAGGTCCTCAGCACAATCTCCCACAGCATTCCTGCACCCAAGCTATAAACTTATACCTGCAGGGACAGACACATTATTTGATTAAAAAATCCAACAAACAGTAGGATTTTCAGGCTCCAAAAGTAGTGGGCTGATGGTGTGCATTCTTCAGGGGTCTGTCCTGAGACCTATGTGGTCTTAAATTCTCAGATGATCCTAAACTGGGGACAGCAGACTGGCAGGGTCCTACTAAAGCAAGTCAAGCATAAGTCAGAGGAGCACTCAGGCAACAGGGACATTTAACAATTTACTGTTTCTGTTACCAGGAATGGAACCAGTAGACTGAGAATAACATTTATTCCTTTTTCCTCAGCACTGAGTAAACTACAGCTGAAGTACTGCATTCAGCAAAGGCCAGTGAAGCAGCACAGGTGGTGGAGGAGGATGCAGGGAATGCAGCATTTTGAGTCTGGAGAAGAGAAGGTCTGTAGGTGACCTGTGGCAGCCTTGCTGTAACCATGAAGCTCCCAGCACAAAGAGGCAGCCAGGCTCTCACAGAGCTGCACAGCAGATTGGCCAAATCCTGTGGTCATCAACTACAACAAGGGATATCCCAACATTCCAACAAGGCAAAATGTAACTATCAGGGCAGCCATTACAACATTGAATCCTTTCCTTTGAAGAATTTCAGCATCCAACTGGACAAAGCACTGAGCGGCCTGGTCTGAATTCACTATTGACCTTGCATTGAGAGCAGAAAGTTTGCCTAGACCTCCCTGAGACCCCTGCCAACCTGAAAAGCCTTCCAAAGTGATATAAAAGCAGGACTGTTAAAAAGTTATCCATCTTCATTCCAAAAAAAAAAAAAAAAAAAAAAATCAGTTTTACCTTTATTTTTCCCAAAAGAGAGTTGCCTGCAAAGGCTGTGCAAACTTTAACAGATACAATGTTCAGTATATCTTTCCTCATCAAAGTGTTTTCTGATGCTTAAATTGATTCCTTGCTATTGTAACCTAGGCCTATTGATTCTTTTCTTACCCATCATTAGGATGAAAAGATTAATTAATTCAGCTTGTGATTCCATTATAACCTCAAACCTCCTCTACAAAACCACCTAAGCTTGTAGTGTCCCAGTCTGTACTTCAGAGCCAACAATTGACTGCAGGAGTTAAAACCTTACATTTATGATTCTCCCTGGTATACTACATTTTTCACATAATTTCTTAAATTTCTCTTTATTATTTGGAATTCTGATCCTTCCCTCCACTGAAAGAATCAGAAATACCATGTCCAACTTTGTGGATTTTGTATATTTAGTAAGCAGACTCCTTATTGCAGCATCTAGTCCTTAATTAAACTCGAAGTACTACAAAATGGAGGATGACCCCAAGAAATTCAGCTAATTCATCTCTCCTCCTATTTAATCAAATTATTGACAATCGTTCTTTTTTTTTGGTATGAGTTTTCTAATTAGCTCTGTGTTTACATTACAGTAATTTCATCTAGAACTAATGACCTTTGGAGAATTTAAATTAAAACAAACACTTAAAACCTTTACCAAAATCTAAATATGGCATCAGCTGCTTCTCCTCTATCCACCAGACTTATCTATGTTCTGGAACTTTTAAAAATTGCTTATTCCAGACAAGTTCACATTCACTATTACTCATGTCCTTGCTGCAAGTAATGATTATTTTCTGTTGTTGTTATTATTATTATTTTCCAGCATTTTTTAGAGGGAGAGAAAAATTACCAGCTCCTCCTCCATCACCTATTCTTAAGGTGTGAAATTGGCTTGCTCTTTGCTGGTATTCTGGAACCTTATCCATCTTCCCAATGATTATCACTAACACATCTGATACGGCTTCTCCAAAGATCCCAACTGGAATGTATATAGCTCCAAATCCCCTGGAACCGAAAACTTCTGGAGAAAGTTACCACCTTACCACAGTTCAGTGGGGCAAGAAGGACATTGAGTGCCACATTATTTTTTTGCATCATGTGCCAGTTGGTTTTTCCCAGTATAAAAACTTTATTTTACCTTCCCAGTTAGTACCAGGTTATTTATATAAAACTGTTTCTTGATATAATTGACCACATTTGCTTGTTATATTGGAATTTGTGCATTGCCTTTCTAATTTTTCTATTTACCCACTTGTGCTATTCTATTATACTTCTGTATAATTCTGTTCTTGTAAACTGGCTCTCAGTATTCTCCATTTCCCTTTCACTCTAATGCCTGGAGGAAATGAAGAATTCTTAACTTATCCAACTTGGCCTGTTAGCGAGCATCTTGTGGTTTTGTTCTTAATTTACTGAAAGAACTATCAATTCTTACCTCCATTTTCTCATCCAACCTCTTTCTCATGGTATCTTATCTATCAATATCAGTTTTCAGTGTTGTTCTTCCTCATTCCTTCCCCAACAATGCCTGGAGAGTGAATCCCCTCATTCCCAAGTCAGTCTTAAACTGCTTTCTGTCTTCATATTCTCAGCTGACTTTTGCCTGGGCTTTAGAACCCAACACACACAAACCTGTTCTCTGTCAATCTGCTTTGTTTTACAAAGAACAACCAAGAAAATCACAACTAAGATTTCATGATCTTTTGTCCAATTTGTGTCTAGTTGCCTTCCTTATCTAGAAGAGTTTTGGGTAAGTGAATTCTTATTTTCTTGACTATTCTTTATTACCAATCAGATTTACCATTTGAATAAAGAATAAACAGTTCCGAGGTGATGGCAGCATTAATTTGAAAATATTTATTTAGGAATCCTATTTTTTTTTAATTAGGAACTCTGGTGAACCCATGGCATTTCTCTCACAGCAGTAGTTACACAGCCAGCAGCTGTGTCTTTCATGCATCTCCTGAACTTGTCCTGAAGATACATACTCACTTCAATAACCTTATAGAAAAGGTAAATGTAATTAATCACCAGCTTTGAATATTTCTAATTTGTGAAACCACTTCAGACATTTGTGTCTTGTAACCCTTCCACTAAAACGTGCCATCCAAGTGTTCCTGACATCCTGCAGGACTTTGTGCTCCTAAATGACAACTTCAGTCAAGTGGCAACTCCAGTGCTGAGCTCTGTGGCAGAATTCTGAGAACATATTTTCCCACCATTCAAAAGTAATATGTATTTTTAAAAAGTGTTCTGTCATATTGGTTAAAGTCACAAACATTGTCATAGGGAAAGGGCAATTTGCTTTCCTTCAGGAGCAAAGCAACAATTCCTGACAAGTGCTGTGCATCCTGCAGCCACTGGCATTTAGCTTCAGAATGACTAACATGGAGAAGAGGATGTGCAAGGCCTCAGAGCACAATAGTTCTGCCAAAGAGATGAATACAGCATCACCCAGCAGTCACAAACACACTTAGCAATGAAACATGAGAGCTAAAACAGAGGCTCAAATGTAACAACTTACAATTTATCATCAAGAAGAGCAGGGCTAAGTCTAATGACTGAGTAAAAAGTGTTTGAATCTCTGTTGTCACAGAGAGAAAAGTCTGATGTGTTACCTCACCCATTGCTCTGCTAATGAGTGTTTTCTATGTTACATTTAAGATCCTACAATCCTGAAAATATAACAAAGTAATTTGGCTCTCACAACTATTCCTGCAAGATTATTTTACAATGTAAAACCTCACTGCTTATTTGAGAATCCATAAAGTAGCCACAAGTAAGGAGGATTCTCTCCCTGGGTTTTTGTTAAATGATAAAAACAATCCCAAAACCACATTAAAAATAACCCTAAAACAACATAAGTCACCAGCATACCTTTCATTCATTTTTTACCAAATTTAAGTTAAAAAAGAACAGGTTTTCAGCTGCTTTGGTTCCTGAAATTGCCTCCTGACTGTGAAGAGATGTGATTAGACAGCACTGTCCTCTTGCATCTACAGACTCCGGCAGCAGTGAAGTGTGAATTGAGTAATGGTGCTGTCCTGAGCCCTGCCCAGGATGGAGCAGCACAGAGACAGTCACAGGACTAAGGGGTGACATAATCAGGCTGCTCTGGCAATAAATATTGCCTATTTGCAGTACTCCAAGTATTCAGAGTAAAAAAATGTGCAGAATAAACCTCAGAGTAATAAACCAATCCTTAGTTAACAACTGATCTCACACCCTGAGCCTTCACTGATGGAATTTGCTACTGAGTAATTTCCACGCCATACTGAAGGAAAACTGCTGTACTGGCACTATGGACCATGGCAAATTAGGAACAAACTTTAAAAATTAGCACTATAGACTGGTGTACTTTCATATTTCTTATGCAATAATTCTTACTTCTTTCCATGAAATCCACTGTTACACGGTGCAAACAATCCAAACCAGCAACAGCACCCAGCTTGTTTACAAAACATGCTTTTGGTTTAAGGAAAAGGCACATCTTGCACACCAAACCCATCACCAAGCTATGGACCTCTCTGCCCCTGACCTTAAATGGCTGAAAGTCAGAACTGTTTTAAAACAGGAAATTAAAAGCTTCCTAGAAGTAGAGTGACACTGTAACAACATTATGTAGAAAACAACTATTTTCTTTGGAAGATATTAAGTGAAGAAGTTGTACAAAATAATTGCTGAGGGGTTTTTATTTGGGTTTTTTTTAGATAAAACAGCATCTCAGGAAGGGTTTTCAGTCACTTTCCTGAATTTTACATGCTGTTTCTCCCTCTACAGCTACATCACAATCCAAACCAAAATTATCTGTATTAGTCCTACTAACAGAGAATCCAAACACAGTTAAGTTGTAAAATGCATCAGTGGCTTTACAGTTCACTAATGGCACAATTCACATTTCCAAAACAACTTCATTATGTACAAACAGGACTGTACAAGTGACTAATAATGACAACATTTGGAACTCCCTCCAGTGAAGGAATTATACTACTTCACCTGAAAATCCAAATATTATTATTTAAATGCACTCCATGTTTTCTAAGGAGCACCGACATACAACAGGGATGGCCTTAATGTTCAAGGATTAGTTTTGCTTAAATTAACTTATGCACTGGTCTCTCTCCTCTCTCCCCTTCTTTTGAGAGCTCAAAAAGTCTTTGCAACTGGGCAAAGACTTTATTATCTATGCAACCACAAACCCAGACTTTTCACTTAGGTATTCTTCATCTAAAAATCTGCTCAAAGAATCAAATAATGGCTCTCACAGACTTTCTGGACTCAGAGAACCTTCCAAGAGTTAACACACATTACTTTGTAAATTGAAATAAAAATGCATCAAAGCATGCCACTACTTAGGATAGGAGAGACACTGTTCTGGTGGTCAGGGTGCAAATGAAGAAGACATTTAACTTACAACACCACTGGAAACAAGAAAACATGTAAGAGTAAAGAATAAAAACATTTTCCCTTCTTTCCCTCCCACAGTGAAAACTCAGAGGAATCTCCCATAGAATTTCTTACCATTTTATAAAGGTCTGAAACACTGATCTGATCTGAATCCACAACCTCAAAGTCCTTCCGTGGAACTAAGTCAAGGCCCAAATGCCTGCAAGAGAAGGAAGGAGCAGTGTCAGTGAGGCACATGAATGGTCACCAGCACCTCCTGCATGTGCCTCCTCCAGGGCAGGGACACAGAAATACTCAGCTATTTCAGTCTCTATTCTACTGCAATTGTTAACCATTAAACAATTCTAAGAAAATTTAATGCAAATATCAGAAAATCCCTCTACAAACTTGTTACTTTTTGTTCCCTGACTTCAGTGGAGCTCTGGCAATTAACGCAAGGGAAGCTTTTGGCCAATATGTTGGTGCAGTACTCAAAACAAGGTAATTTTGTACATGGAAATGTAGCAGGCAAATACAGTTCATGCTCTGTTTGCTGCTGAAGTATTTGAGTAAGATCCTTCATTACATAATGAAAAAGTTCCATTAATAGTCCTGTTCAAATGTGCCAACAGATCCCAAGTCTTGAGAAGCTGCTTTGATATTCCTGGTGTTCATAAAACTTCACCCCCATGTAAACACAGTAATTTTTGTTAGTAATAAACAATAATTGCAATAACAATAATCTTAATCTGTATTTGTAACACATGCAAAATGTTTTCAATTATTCTGAACAGAATTAATATTTTGGCTCACATCAAATATATAAACTGATTAAAAAAAATACCAGTGCAAAGATGACTAGTTAAGGAATTCAGCTGTAGAGAAGGCAGTTCAGGTCACAGCTTCACAGGAGTAGCAGACAGAATAAGATATTCTTTATCCAGACAAATAAATGCAAACTGTTAATGATTAATTAATAACTGTAGACTGCAGAACAAGACAACCTTCAAGGTGACAAACCCCAAGTTTTGCTCCACATATCTTCAGTTTCTGAGGCACAAAGAGTTCTGAGCATTACAATAAAAAGCTACACTAAACACACATTAGGAGTAAATTTTTTAAAAACCCAACACATTAATTAACCATTTTCCTGCTTTTGCCTTATGTAACTTTGATACTTCACTTCCAGACATTTTTAAATTGAAATTCTTAACAGTCTTAAAGACAAAAAACAAGCAGAAGAGGTGCCCTCACGAATTACTGTGGCACTCCTGTCACAAACTATAAAAGAAAAGCAGAAGCCAATTTAATTTTGTAATCAGAGAGGGAAACATTCTGCACAGACTTGTTCCTGATGGCAAATGAAAAATTTTATTGAGAAAAACCTCTCTGGTACTGTAGAGTAATTGTGTGGAGCAATAACAGAAGGCTCCAGGCAATCCAGTGTCTCTTTCTGAGCAATTGGCTTAAAACAACAGCTGGGGAGAACCAGCGGTTTGGAGGAAGCTCAGCTACCTTTGCTCACCACGGTGCTTTTAAACACCACCCAGAAGTTTCCAAACTTCATAACTCTTTTTTTTTAATCTTTGCCTAAGCAGGTTTTCATTCTTTATTTATTATCCCTAAACCATCACATCTCCAAAATACAGCTCAGCCCTGTTCACTTGCCCTGGCAGCACTGTATGGTCATTGAAACCCTCTACTGACCAGCTGGAATTTCCACATTCTCAGTTCTTTGCTCAAATCAATTATATTTTCAATCGAAAAATGGGAGCAGCTTTCCTTCTCCAATGCAGTTTCATGTCAAATACCAAATTCTAAATTCTAATGCTACACTGTGGAAGTCATGGTTTCACACTTTGTTTTGATTAAACCTATCAAACACAAGTTATCTGTGGCCCAGGACCAGTATCTGAAAACTGCAGCTGCAACGATGAAAATGACTGCATCTATTTACCAAATGAAAAAGGACACACTAGATAATCCTTACCTGCAGCTGCCAGTTGAGCCTACTTATCAGAGAAAGTCAAAAAATATAATACAAAAAAACGGTAAAATCAGAGATCATTGCAAAGGTTTTTTTTTTTTTTAACGTTAATGCTCATCAAGTTCATTCATAGAAGCTTTCCTGAATGTGAGTTTCTAAACAACCTCCAAAACACCCTGTCACTCACATGTGTGCACACTCCCACCCCTAAAGTACATTGATAAAGGGATTTCCCCTCAGCACACAGATATGAACAGATTATTCCCTACTAACATTTTCAAAGCCATTGTGTGTGCACTGCAGTTCCAGGGCAGTCACAGAGCTCTATTAAAGTTCCCCAGGAAAACCTGGCCAAGCCAGTCCCAGCCTGACGAGGTTCTGTTCACATCATTTCAGCTCTCTGGAGAGCTGGGGTGAAGCAATGCCTGCACTCATTACTCAGAACATGACAAAAGTATTATCTTCTGCTTAATAATGTTCAACACAACTGCAGCAGCATCCCTGTGAAACTTATCTAATACCCTATTTTTAGTTAAACCCCTTAACACCTTGGATTTTCAGCCCAGAAGATTCTCATTCTCTAATACTATGTTAATCCTGCACAACACTTGCTCCCAGCAAATAAGGGTGTCTTGGCTGGAGCACAAACATGCAGCTATTTACTGTGCAGGTGGAAGTTCAGGTTTGTACACTCAATTTGTATCAATTATTTTTTTGCCTGTGAAGGACTGACAACATAATGCTTGAGATGGCAATGACAGTCAGTGGCCCACTTTCTCTATTATCAAACACCGGGGGAATAGAAGAGCCCCAGCTGCCAGGCAGGATTTCTCCAAAACAGAGCGTGCATCAAAATTACATAATCTGCTGGTTTGTTTATTTGACAGTTCCTGTCTCCACAATACTTTCTTTTACAAGCTAATTCTTGTGCTCTTTTATTCTGCCTTCACACTGAACTGCCCTTCAAAAATATTTCCCAAGTATACCTACAAAATATCCCCAAGCCTATCAATTACCTCTTGATTGCATCTGTTTGGGATACCTCCAGCTGGCATTTAGACATTCTTCCTCATCTACATAAAAGTCTTCATAATTTTCCTTTCTTTGGGGGATAAAAATTTTAAAAAACCACCACCTAAAATCTCAAGATATTTTTCTCTCAAGTAATATGAAATCAAGCCAACTGACAAAAATACAGGGCTTTTTAATAGTGAAAGGGATGAACACACAACTCAAGGTTACCTGGGCTTCTAGAAAAAAACCAATTTAGGTTTAAAGGTGATTTTGAGGAATAGTCCTAATTTCTAGTACATTCACTTATTTACAATACAAACACTTATGTTATTTACATACAGCATTTAGAATTCATAAAACCACAAGTCAGCACAACTCTTCCTAAAGGAACCTTGAAGAAATATGCCACTTGATGTTTAAAAATAAAAAATCTTTCAGATGCAAACTCAGTCTTGAAGAATAGATTGGGAGAGCTCATCACATCTCTGGAGGGTGGAAGATCTCATCCCCTTTGCTCCAAAAACATCCACTTTACCTCAACCTTTTCAGCTTTAATTTTGCAGCCACTACTTTTTCTTTTATTCCTTCTCTCAGTATATCAAAGCCTCACTTAATATCATTTGTATTTCTCTCACACAAACAAAGATGGTGAAGGGAAAGAAAATGATGCTAGCAGTGATTCACATAAACTATGTACAGACTTTAAAATAGACTTTGAAGGAAATACAATACAGAAATCCACAGAAAATTAAATACATGAAAAAACCATGTTTGTCAAAATGAGACTCTGCTAACACAACCCAATAGTTTTCTTTGACAGAATTAAGTTATACAAAAAACTGCAGGGGTTGCAATCTACAAAGAAATTAGTAAAGTACTGATGTAATGCTACACAGGAAATTATTTCTTAAAATGAAGATGATGAGATGAAGGTAAATAACCTTAGTTAGGAACTGATAAAAGGGAATTGTAGCAAATACTTCTGAGCATGGCAGCATCAGGCTACAGAGAGAGGTTATTCAGGTTTTCCTCAAAGACTGACTTTCAGCAAAGTTCCTTACACTCTAATCCCAACTCAATCATTACTCCAAGCATATTCAGGAGAGGGAAAGATGCTGTACATTCAGACAGAAATGACAACTGCTCTTCCTGCAATTCTTAAAGGCATTTCTTCATAGTTGCTTAAGTTGGTCACTCCTATTTTGATCTCCTTTGATGTAATGATAACTACTGCAATAAAACTGCCTTTAATTCTCCAAACAGGTATCATCTGTACTTTTAATTCTTATCTCCAGATGCATTTTACTAACTTTAAGCTAAATGTTACAACACTACCCAAAAGTCATTCTTACTCCTTTTATGTCAAGAAAATATGAGAAGAGGATAAATCAGTCCAAGCCCCAAAATAATCTAAGAGTGTGAGCACTGAAATTTAGGGCTTTTTGAAATTCAAGACTGTACTGACTTCACTAGATCACACAATTCCTGCCCTCCACAGTTATGGATGTCAGTAGTTAGTGGGTACTAACCAGCTGCTACAGGCTTTCCAACTGCAATTCTGAGGTAGGAGAAAAATCATGACCTTAAAAGTGTGTTTCATTTTCTTTGTATGACAGTTTAAAAGATTTATTGCTAATATTTTGCCCTTTGTTTTTCTTCTTAAACACTCATTTGTACCTTTTGGCTACCTGTGGATCTTTCTGTGAAGAATTTATGGCAACTATTTGGAAAATTTCTTTTAATGCAATGATTATAATAACATTTTATGGGAAAAAAGAATAACCTTTAACTAAAAAGTAATAAAAGCCTACAAACTCATCTTGTTTATGGCTTTTATCTGTCAAAAATATCAAGGTATTGGTGGCTCCCCCTCTTGACTTTGTTTCTGACCCAAAATATAGACTATATATTCCACATTTATAGGGAAGGAAGTATCTTCCATGAGTATGCAAGGAGACCTGGACACTTTCTGGTAATCTCCTGACAGATGATACATTAATCTGAAAGAATCAGTCCTGAAGATCAGGTGAGATGACCTCTGATTTTCAAGTTGAATTACTTTGAAGAAAGCTTCATCTGCCTTTCTGGCACACAAGGTATTGCACATTTGCAAAGGTTTAGCTCTTGGCACTGAAGCAGAAGCAGAGGATTCACATTTCAAATAGAAGCTCTGTCATGCAGATTCCTTCATCTGTTTTTGATGCAAAAGTCTCCACAATCAAACAGCTCTTCATCAGCAAAAAAGCTGCATTCTGGTTTCCCATTCTAAGCAATAGTAAAAGTTGAAAGACTTATCCATTCATGTAGAAAATCAAAAACCAGCGCACTGAAGCAGAATAAACAAAAGCAAAAACCTAAACAAAAATTTCAAAATCAAGTATCTATTTTATTTGAAACATGATAGAAAATGAGACAAAGAACTGAAGATTCAACTTTATAATGTGACTTAAATGAGATGATAAATAGCAGACTTCAGCTTTATAACATTTGTTTCATGCTTTACAACTTTTTCCTTGTTATTCACAAACCATTGGACACTTCCAATAGCATTTCAGACTTCCATAGATCAATATTATGCCCAATTGTATCAGAGTGAAACACTGCTAGAAAGCAGAAGTATTTGCAATATTTTGTATAAAACCCAGCAAGATAAGCAGGAAAGAAAACAGCAGATAAGATTTTGGCTGTGCAAAAATGCACAGAGAGAAGCGTAAAAGGGCAAGTCTAAAACCAGCAAGGTGCTCACTTGAAGGTACCAAATTCTGATTGGGAAATACAAAAACCTCTGTAGCAGCAATATCAGCCCTGCATGTGTACAAACCTACACGTCTACAAACCTACCTTAGGTACAAACCTAAGCTACCTTAGGGGTAAGTGGAACGAGGAAGAAAGCAGGAATCAACAAATGAAAAAAAGGATGAGTCTAGGATCTTTCTTTTGTACAGGGGAGAAAGAATGTGTAAGGAACAGAAAATGGAATGGCTATAGGAAAGGGCAATCAGTATTGTGTTAGAAAAATGATTAGCAACAATACAGGGGTTTAGCAGCAATTATTGTAAAATAATATTCCCACATTTTAATAGGCCAAACTACAGAGCAAAACTTCTTAATATTTACAGTAAGCACACAAGATTAAGCAAATAGAAGGTTTGAAAACAGTCTAAATGAGCTCTTTCACAAAAAGAAATCTGTAGCTATTCATTCAAGGTGGGTATCCGTCCCTTGATTTCTACCAGCTCCTACCAGGACACAAGGGATGACTTCCAGACCCACGCCAGTGTATTTAAAGGGAAAATTGTACCAGTTTCACAAAGTGAAAAAATCAGTAATTGGTGATGACAAGAAGTATGAGTTTCATGTTTGCATCACTCCTTCCCAAATAATACAATTCATTGATGATCAAGGTCAGGATAAAAAAAGTCTCTCACTAAATAAGCAAACATGTTACATATTAGATGTGTGAGATTACTATTTCCTGAAAGCTGCTTGGCAATGGAATATTACATTGTACTGTCTTGAGTAATTACAGCCCTGTTCAAACTGCAGGGAACTCAATCTTCTCAGACAACATTAATGCACATTCATAACAATGTTTTTAATTTCTTTTATTTACAAATCTCAAGTATGACAGAACAGCAACTGACACTATTATAATACTTGAGAAAGGCCAGTACTATGTGAATATGTCTATGAAAATCATTAATGTTTTTAGCAGATTAACACAGGTGGTCGTAAGTTTCATGATAAAACTCATAGAGAGGGGGGATAGAAGAAAGTGGCAGAACTCTCCCAGAAATTCTGTGGAAGAGAGTGATGTTGCAGAAACACCCCCGAAGTGCCAGACATTTAGATTTAAACACTGCATGTGTCTCTGATATCATGCATCTCTTTCTCTAGGGAGTTCAATACCTGTAGTAAGAAACAGATTTTTTTTTTTTCCTAAACAAGCATCCTGAGTAGATGAATATAATCCTGAACGTATTTACAGATTTCACTGAGGCTTCTCCATAATTGTCATGCATTAGATTTATTTTATAGTTCGAATTACATTTCTATTTAATGGTTTTACATCAAAAAAGGTCTATAGGCATCTCATGGAACAACCTATTCTTTTCACTGTTGCATTGCTCTCTGCTCTCCTCATCGTTTTTTTCCTCACAGCATTTTTGCAGCTTCCTGTTGCTAATTTGATCCATAAACTCTGAGCAAAACCAGGCAGACGTAATGCTCAAAAACAGTCTCTTGGTTCCCATTTACTCTAGGGAATAAGAATGGAAAATATCTGTAATTCTGCACTGCAGAAAGACTTGATGTAATCTATTGGTCTATGTCCTTCAGAGCTTGCTTTCAACAAGAGAGAAATGAAGTGCAGCAAGGGGGCTGCTAAACCTTTATCAGGGTGTTCAGGTATGTCACTCAGAGGGGGTTTTGAGGTAGGTGACCACGGAACAGAATCAAACAAACATAGCTTAATGACAAACATTGGATTTTCTCCTTATCTGTCAACTTACAGGACTCCTCCCCACTCCCACATGCTCATTAGCACTAATCCCACACCCAGTGGGAAACTCTCTGTTTGTCTGAGAGTGAGTGTCACGTATGTCATGCACAACTTACCTGTCTGATCCACATCCTAGGACACACAAGTCTGGCCAAGGCCTGGTTTTTGTCTAATGGCAATTTATTATAATTTCTGTGTGAATGAATTGCAGTTGTCTTTGCCTTTAAAAGAACCTCTCCACAAAATCATCATGGAGCTGACCAAGGAAACGAAACCTCTGAGAAGTGTCATGATGCAAAAAGCCTGAATATCACAGCCTCAGCTCCCATGTCCCTGGTTAACTGTGAGATTCTCTACTTTTTGCACCAACCATTAAAATACTTCTTCAATGGAAGAAAAATGTATTTTAAGGACTTCTGAAACATCCTCCCAGGCCTAATATTCTCTAGGTTGATACCAAGTAAGTGAAGTGACCTAATCCTTTTATAAGTGCAGGGAGCCCTTGGAAAGGTCTACTGGTGAACAGCTTATTTCACACCAAGAGCAAAACTCCCTGTAGAAGGCAAAACATTCAGGAAAAATAATCCCAGAGTTCTCCCTATGCACAAATACTATTGTAAAGAAAACGTTGTGTAGGGTTTTTTTGTTAATAGAAGTTACTTGAGAAGAATTAGAAGAAACAGGATCCAGTACTTACTCATTGCCCCAGTCCAGCCTCACTGTGAGGTGTCTCTTGACCTCTCGCACCTGATCCTGTGTCAGGTGCCCCGAGAGCAGCTGCCTGCGGAGGTCAATGAGCTCGTTCATCACATGCCGCAGTTTGTAGAAAAGATCTACCTTATGTTTCTGTAAAGGCACATTTTTGGGAGGAGGGGGGAGGAGGGAGAGAGAAAAAGAAAGAGGCAAGGAAGGGGAAAAAAGCAGGGGAAAAAGAGAGGGGGAGAGAATAAGTTTGGAGAGAGAAAGTGTGAGAAAGAGAGAGAGAAAAAGAGAGATTAATAAGTTACCCAATTTTCATTTAATTACCCTAGAGGAACATTAATCCAGTTTTTGTGAGCCTTAAAATATTTACATCAAAAAGTAGTGTTAACTGATGCAATTCATACTAAATAACTTCTTGTTCCTGTGGTTTAGGCTCAATCTGCTAAGAGGCCCATTTTCTGATGGAACCTAAGGCTAAATAAGAGGATTCATTAGGCACAGCAGGAATCCTTTATTCCAATAATACAGAAAACGTAAAATTTTAGATTTAAAGTGATAGAGGTGAGAAAGTTTACTTCTGTCAGCAGCTAACTGAATGGCTCTGAGCAGTCAGCAACGAGTCATCACAACAAAAAAGCATTTTTAAATTATTTGTGATATTCCAGTTACTAAAGTACAGCCAGGTATGAGGGGGGGTGGGTGTGTGAAAATTCATTACTTAGCACTCTAAAAAGGACTAAAGCAATTAATAATAAAATCCACCAGGAAAACTACTTTGAAAGAGAAAAATTACCATAAATAATATAAAACCCCCCACACCACCACCATCAGTAAAGACAAATAAACAGAAAACACCCCCAAAAACTTCCACAACTAACACTGTAATCCTTTCCAAAAGAACTGGTATTACTCAATTAGGGGAAAAAACCCTCTTCACCAAAACCAAATCCCCCAAAACCAGACAGAAGTGGAAATACTTTTTTCCTCTGCAGGAAATAACTATATGTGAATTCCCCAAAAAGCAAAGTTTGAGGCCAACAACCAAGACCAACCATAAGATAAAATAAGGACATGTGTCCAAACTACTCCACTCTGTGCTGGGTCAGACTGCGGGTCAAGGGGGCTCCATCCAGTCAGTCTCCAATACTGCATAAAACAGCCCATGTGCCACGAAAGAGGAGCCCAAGAAGGAAAACAAGGTCTCCTGATGCAGCTGGATGCTGTTCTTTGAACAGCTGAACTCCATTCCCACTGCTTTGCAAAGCTTGAAGTGTTTGAGTCTCACTTGGGAAAACACCAAGTAGATGGACTGACATGGAGACTTGACCAGCTGGCCCTGCCTTGATCACATCTCTGCTTGTACATGAGTGGGTTATGAAAGCCCTCTAAATACAGACACCTGCATCTACCAAGATTACATCTGATTGAGGAACATCCACAAAGAGAAACATAAGTGTTTTCTGTTGCAACACATTATTAGAACAAGTGTTTTTCACTTGTTTACCAAAAATAGCTGAGATGAGATGAAAAAAGAACTTCCACCTACTTGAGTTTGTTTTCCTATAAGACCACTAGATCTGCATGACTTAGGAAAACATATCAATGCAATCCATTTTGATGAGCATTTTTTAAATTTCTCTGAACCTGATTACACATCTGTTTTGCTGAAGCAGGTTAAGCACAGATGGCATCATCAGTTGTTCCTATCAAACAATTTTGAGATGAAAAGATGCACAATCTTTTAACTCTGCATCAATACTGGTTCTGGTCCAACTTGAAAGAAAGAAAACCAGACACCAGACCTAACAAAAAGACATAAATTTCTGGGGCTGAAAAAATTTATGCAAGGAAGATAATCATGCATAGCCGATAAGCTTAAAATGACTCAATTTTGATCAGGTTTTATTACTAAATGTCACAAGTAAATCCTATATAAGTTGACAATGACAGTAGATATGGGAAATGTCTATTTTTATGGTATGGGAAATGTCCATTTTTATATGTTATTTATGTGAACAATAAAAGGTTGTCACTTTTTAAAACACAAGATGAAAACAATTGAGTTCGGTAGTTTCAAAATAGCAAATCAGGTATATTTTAATAACAAAACAGTTGGGAATGAAATTATCATGAGAATCAGGTCCCAAACCATGATATTCAGACTTCCCAAACAAACCTGCTAAGAGAGCCACTTTCTCACTCCTGTAATGATGGTTTAAGGTTATCAAAGCAGTCAGGTCCAGAGCATCATGAGGGTTAAATTACAATATGTTCTATGGTTATGTTTAAACAGTCATATTATACAAGCCAAGGAGTATCAGAAGCACTTACTTTAAATACAAATAAAGGAGACTACAGAACAGTGTTTCACCTGCTTTAAATGGAATGCACAAGTATTGAGAGAGAGCTAAACACAGGGTGTCCTTCCAGAAAATCCAAGGTCCAGGGCAAGGAAGGGAGGAAGAGAAAGTGGAAGCCAGCAGAGCTGTGGCTGTGATCTCAGGGAAACTGTTATGAAGAACCATAGATGCAAGATCCATAATAGTGAAGGAAAACGCTCATGAGAGAGAAAGGAGAGTTAGAATAGAGTTGAAAGTGGCTTAATTTCAGTCTTGCAGGCAGAAGGGAGTTTGAAGCAGTCAAAAATCAGTTTCTAACATCCCTCCTCACATTATAGGAGCCCAGGGACTAATGAGCTTCACATGGGAGAGAAGGAAGGAAGGAGATACTCACATTTTAATGACTTCTCTCTTTCAACATTAAAAAAAAAAAACCTCTTCAAAATTCAACACTAAGCTAAGTTAATCAGATTCCTACCCCTGTGTAAAAAAACATGTAAAACGTGTAAAACAGATGGCCCTGGACACCACATTTAAGAAACACCTCTCCCTCCCCCCTCCCCCCATTTTTTAAGTATTAAAATACTTCAATTTTAGTTAGAGTAGGACTATAAATAAATCTGAAACTTTATCATCTTGTTAGTAGTTAAATAAAAGATATGCAGGTCAGTCTGATGTGTAAACATTCGTTCTGTTTCACAGTAAATTTTCATACAACCTCGAATCTCTTGATTTTTCAGCTGCCTTTATCACAAGCTCCCAAGCAAGGAGCACCTTATTAGTCCATCCAAAATGACCTGCTGTGTGCATTTATAAACATATTTGGTAAATCTGGAATATAAAAGTAAGCATTTCTGCAGAACTTTTATGGTAATAATTAAAATGAGTCACAAAGAACCTGGATGGCTTTAACAAATTGGGACTCTCCTCACAGGCAGCACAAGTCCTCTAACACGTCTTGTTGCCTCATTTTACTATCCCCAGACATAAAAACATTTGATTTATTTCTTTGATCCGTTATAACTAACAAATCACACTAATCAATGTTTGGATAATCTTCAGATGTGCAGCTATGCATCAAGAAGTGGAATTCTGGCAGTATTTTTTTTTTCTTTTAATGACTCTGTATTAACTCTGTGGAGTTCAAAAGCCAAAAGATGGGTTTGGTGTGGAGCTTCCCCCACTTGGCCCCCCTCTCACTGCCCTTTGCCAACAGGCCGGAGCAGGAGGAGAAAATGACAATATCTGTGGGTTGAAATAAAGACTGGGAGCTCACTCACCAACCACCACCCAGCACAACAGAACTCCCTTGGGGAATTTATTTATTGCCAATTCCAACAGAGTTGGGCAGGGAGATATGAAGACACAAAGAACCCTTGTCCTCAAGCACCCCCTTCCCAAGCCCAACATTTTTCCCCTTTACTCCCAACTCCTCCATCCTTCACAGAATCACTTCCTCCCCACCATGACAGGAGAATGGAGGGGTCAGTCCATGGCAGCTCTGCCCTGCTTCTCCCTCCTCCTCCTCCCAGTTTTCCCCTTTGCCAGGGTGGGCTCTGCTCACACAGATCCCAGTGTGGACGCCAGCTCCATTGCCTGTTCACGTCCCCCTGCTCGGCTCCAGTGTCTGTGGAGCTGTTTCTCCCCTTTCCCCCTCATCTCCCTGCCCCAAAGCTGCTGTCCCAGAGGCCTCCCCAGCTGGGCTGAGCCCTGTGGAGGCAGCTGGGATCGGCCTCTTCCCTCAGCACCGTCCCCAGGGCCAACACCGGGCACAGGAGCTCAGGATCCCGACAGCCCAGCTGGGCCGGAACCCCCAACACAGCCGAGCACAAAGCAGGCCCCGCCTCCCTGCCATTCCCTCAGGCGGCTTCTGAAACACCACGGCTGCCTCTGGCATTCTTCTCTAAAGAAATGCCACATAATAAGAAAATATATCACAGACCAGTATATTACAGCAGATGACCTATTTATAGGCATTTTGTTACCATGACTTCATTTACCACCACTGTAAAGTCAGGATTTTGCCTCTCTCAAGAGCAGTCCCTCAAGACATTTCCTATAAAACTGCCTTAAACTGTAATGGGGGAGAAGGGCGCAAAAAATTATTTTCCTTATAAAAGCAAGTGAGTAGCTTTTCCCAGGTTCTTTGTTAGGGATTTTGGTATCTACATTAGATATTAAAGCCTGCAAGCACCATCAGCACATGAAAGGAAATACTAAAGCTAGAAACAACACGACAATCCTGCCTTTCTTCTCAGTTTTGTCAGGATGATTTTAATTAAGTAAATTACTTTCTACTAAAACCCTGTTGGAATTTAAAGATCTTTGCAATATTTATAGCTTAGTCTTACTCAAAATCTGTAATATAACTACCATGCAAACCTTAAATATCACCTATCAAATTAGAGAGCATTCATCAAGTGCCTGTTGATCAATAAAGGTCAGACTACAGGTCAGTACAAAGTTCCCTCAAAAATAGGAAAGAGCTGAAAATTTGAGTGGGAGATGTGGACAGTACACAGGTGTCCTGACTGGCACCCACAGAAAAAGCAATTTGAGAATACAATTAATACTTGCACATATTCATCAGTTCTCCGTATGTGCCTAGACAGCTGGTCCTCTTGGATTACACAACTAAAATAGACTTTAAAAACTGTTAAAAAATACAGACAACAATTAAGTGAAAATAACATCAAGCAAGAATAAAAGTTAAGAAATTACAACTTCTCCTAAATAAAACTGCAAACTCCATTTACTAAGGGTTGAGGCAGCATCCTGAGGTTTTCACAAGACGCTGGGTATGAGCTCACCCCTCTCTGACAGGACACCATTAAACACTGAGAGTCACTGGATCATAGAAATGTTAAGGTTGGAAAAGGCCTCTACGATTGTCAAGCCCAATAAACAACATTAGTGTTCCAAATCAAGTAACAGACTGAGAAAGGCATCTCAGTTTAGGTTTATTTTCATTCTTCTATCCTGAAAGTCTCTACTTATTAGTTCTCAATTTATTCATAAGGATGCATTATCATGAATTGTATTTATTTTTTCTTATGAATATTCATAGCTTTCAGCTTCAAAGAGAAATTACTTACTCCAATAAAAATCTATCTAAATTGATTCTCTACTGTATTCACAGAGGGCATTTCAATTTACAGTTTGTAATAAAGCCCAGTAAATCAGAAGGACAGAAAAAATAAGTTCTTCAGACTTTTGCCATTGAAAATGAGTAAAATATCTTAAAATACTGTCATGTGACAAGGGAAGAACTTAAGCAGTAAAAAGAATGATGTAACATCAATAAAGAAAGCAAAAGCAGAGAATAACCGAGAAAACAAAGCCTGTACAAGAGAAACAGAGATGTTGCTACAAGCTTTTCCTTTATATTAGATTAAATAACCTGCCTGAATTACCATATATCATACTTCAGTAGTAATTTTTTTCTAGATATACTATGTCCTTATGCTTTTTCCAAATAGCTCAAAAGCGGAAAGATATATTGAATTTACATCAGTAACATCACAAAAAGGTTCCTTGTACTTTTGGCAACAATCCAAGGAGAAATCAACAATCCTGGCTTTCCCTGAGCTGCAGAATAAAACTAAATTCTCAGAAGAATGAAGCCTGTGATAGGAAGCCCTAAATCACAGAGAAGCTGATTGGATACAGGCACCTCACACTAGCAGTGTATATGCAAACTTCTCACCTCTCCTTATTTCCCCCATTTCTCCTAAATATATTAGAAATTCCATTTGTGCAGCACTTGTGCTGACCTCCCCCTCTCCTGAGGAGCATTTAATATGCTTTACCAGAAACCTTGTGCAGCAAAGCAACAACTGGATTGCCTCCAAAATAATTTCAGAACTCCATTTGATTGGACTGCACGTTTTAAAAAAAAAAATTAAATGCATTCAAATTCTTTACGATAAACTGAAAACAACAATTGTTTATTCTGTTCCAAAATCAAAATGGTATATTTAAATCAAAGCTCTCTGCCAACACATCCAAAAACCTGGTGATATCTTTTATCTGCTGCAAACCAAATACCCTACAGCCTTTCACAGCTTTAAACCCCTTGCAGAGGGGAGCCCAGGTAGCATTTAAGGAACAGCAGGACACAGGAGGACAATCCTGACAATGTCAGCAAAGCTCTTTTGCTTGAAAAAAGCTTTTCCTCAGATCTCCCATGAGGGACATATTTAAACCTGTTGTCACAATGCTCTATTTAATAAATCAACCCATCTCAGTTCAGAGCTCTCCACAGAACATTATGAAGAAAAATGCTTTTACAAAGGGTTAGTCCCAATCTATTGCTCTTCTTCAAGAAGAGAAGTGTTCTCCTATTTGTTTGTATCACCTCACAGACCTTAAATGATTAACTCACACTAATGTGCAATTCAGAGCCTATTTTTATTTATAGTAACTCAGTATGGTACAATAAACTTCTCCACTCCAAACATCAATTACGCCACACATGTAAATAGCTCTGAGTACAAGTTATTACACTCCCTGGCAGTCAAGATGTGCATCTTGACTCTCATATCTCTTCCTTATTTACAGCTTCAGATGCTTGAGTTGTCTAATACAGCAACTTGGGACAAGTACAAGATGACAACATTTAACAGTTACAGAAACAAGTTAAAACACATCTAAGACAATTCTGATGTCTGACACTTCCTACTAACAGTATTCATATGCTGTTGCTACTCTTCAACATCACCATCAGGAAATGCACCTTGGCCAGCATGAGACAGGTATTCTGGGGTTAATTAGTGTTGTTTAGTTTTTTGGTTAACAGAAAAAAATAGGATGCAAAGAAGGGAGAGTGGTCTTCTCCAGGAAAAAATATAAGGGGTTCTGTGGGATAATTACTGTGAGAAGAGGAAAATTTGGTTGAAGAAATACCCTAAAGTTGCCCTCTGTCTAAAACCCAGCCCTACCCTGGCTGCCACTGCTGACAGCTGAGAGCTGCAGAAAGCCCTGCCTGACGAGATTGTGGCACAGCCTGCAGCTTACCATTGCTTTGCTGAGATTGAATTGAGTTCCTAAATCTTTAGGAGCGACAGCAACATTAACCTCATTTCCTAACATCATCATAAACTTTTAACAAAGCTTATGGAAATGGAATTGAAGGGGATAAACTTAGAGGTTTAATTCTTCATTTCAATAATACTGCAAAACAAGTGACATTAACACCCCTTTTCAATCCATATTACATTTATTGAATTCAGTTCCAAAACCTTTGGATATTAAATGTACTTATTTGTTTTTATGTTGTAAGAACATCTTGTTCTAGACATTCTTAAATGTAAGAATGTACTATTTAGGATAAAATTCCATTCTGAGGAAAAAAAATATGCATGCAAGGCTTTTGCTATTAAATTAAGGATGATTCCCCCCAGTCTTGAATGCCTCCATCAAGACACAGATGTGTTAGGACACAAAATGAAGGCAACACATTCTGCTTTATCATATTTCTTCAGAAGTATGACTAACAAGATAAGTTAGCCTTCAGAAAGACAATACACCAAGGAAGAGTCCAAGAATGGGAAGAGGTTTCTTTTTCCCACTGTGATCTTTTTTCAGGTTGTTATCCTGCTTTTTGTCCTGCTCCCTCCCCTCAGGATTCTGAGCTCTCCCATCTCAAGGTCACTGCTTTTAAGGTCACTTTTGACCTTCACATCCCCAAAGTGTCCTCCCCTGTTTGTAAACACGAGGTCCCAGCAGTGAAAGAGCTTTAATAAGCAGAACTAGAATTGGTACCAAATGTTCCCTGCTCACATCATCACCTCCCATTTTCCTCATACACTTGTATCTCCTATTTATTAAAACCACAGCCATAATGGACCTTTCCTTTCCAAAACACATTTGCTGAATCATGTGGGATCTTCCAGAGGGAGAACTGATGGTCTTGAAATACAGCAAAGGTATTTCTTCTCCTGTCAGAAGTTCTGGTCCTACAAAGCTTGGAATATTGGTAAATGTGGCTGGAAGAGGAGCTCCCAACCTCCTGCTGGGATCTCACCACAGCCACCCAAAATGCCTCCTGCTGGCAGCACTGAGTGCCAGCAGACCCCACTTATCCTGCTGGACTGGAAAAGGGGAAGCTGTGTGACCTTCACCTGCTAAAGATCTAAATCTGCAGGACTTGAGGAAGATGCTGCATTTGATACTAACTGGTGCTATTCACCTGTAAGACAAGCAACAAAAAAAACCATTCTGCTCTAAAAGAAACTGAAGCAGTATTAGAAAAGTGTGGATGCCTCTATATTTCACACTTTCAGAAGACTTTTTACTATCATTTAAATGCAAAAGAAATGAAGGTATTCATAAGAAAGCTTCCTACCCATAACTAAATTGTAACATTCTTTTGCAAATACAACATATCCCTCCACAAAAATCAGTATTTTAAGGTTGTTTTCTGCATGACAGAGAATTATATTACCTTTCACATCAGTTTTAAAGTCGAGCTAAATGCTTTTGTTTACACTTTGAATAAACATGACATTTATTGAAGTGGTCTTAATAAATAATTAACATTCAAACTAATTGATAATAGTCATGCTAAGTTAGAACTTGCATGATAAATATCTTTGAAGAAATTCAAACTGATTACAGTATATTACAAGTTCTGTCAGATAAATAGTTTCCCTTTAGCAGTGCCTTACTGTGCCAAATTTTCAAGCTGAAAAATACTTTCTCCCTTAAGCATTTCCATTGCATTTAAATCAAACATCTGCTCTTCCAATGCTATTTACATTCTTAACAGGGAACTTTACATCCAGTGGGGTTCAAGGATACAACCTGATACTTTCACCCATTTCCCAACTCCTCTCACTCATTGTCCCACAGGGCACAAAATTAATATTCTCCTTCACACATTGGAGGGCTCTAGAAGGAATATTACTGCTTTGGACCTGACAAACAGCAGTTTTTCAGACAAAAAAGCTCAAAAGAAGTCCCAGAATCTGTAGGACTGGGTCAGTACGAGTCATCTTGAACATTTTTAACAATTCTTTGTCTCTGTCGGGGTCCCTGCAGGTCACATAACACAAGTTCATTATGTTACAGAAGATTTTGCCAAAAGTCACTTTAAAGTAGCATTATGGGCACTTAAAACACTAAGAAAGAAAACCACAAGCAAAACACACACCATTATTCCCACTAAATACAGAACAGAGACCATTATTTGCAAACTGGTTTGATTAGTGCATTTTGTAATTAATGATCCTGGGCATGGTGCCACCATTTGTCTTCCAACATTTCTGTGAATCCCTAAAGAAAATTGCTGCCTGGATTTCAGTGGTTTTCCAACTAAACTGTCTAATGGAAATTCAAAACAGTAAAGGCATTTCAACTATGCCTCTCATAGACAGGTTCCAGTAATTTTCAGTTCTCTAAAAGAGACGATTTCAGCTTCAAAGGAACAGTTCTAAGGAAAAAAGTCTGGGGGGATTTGCAAAGTCCGAGACCACTACCCAGCAGAGGAAAATCCTTTACAAGGGAATCGGTAGCACATTTACCCAGCAGTTTCAATAGAGATTGATCCATTTCTACTGCTCCACACAGATGTTTAGTACAACTCTAATCCTTCCTGGAAGCCCTAATTTTGTCTCTGTAAAATATATATATAAAATAATAACTTGGCAGAGTTCAAAAAACAGTACAACTGTTTTCTAAGATTAAGATCAAGATGCACTGAAATCACGTACACCTTACTTGTAAGCTCAGGATTTTTCAGAAGGGAAGCTGATCACCCAAGTTGTTTTCTAACTTAAAAAAATCTACAATTTCAAAATTTTCTGTTTCTATTGTGCATTATTATGCAGTTATTTCTGTTCAAACATCAGATATGAAACATAAAATTGTGAGAATATGAAATTCAAAATTCCCTTACACATGAGGATTTTCTCATTACTGAAGTAATGATTCTTTATGGCTCTTTGAACTATTTCAGTATATGCAAACTCCTGTTGATTTATCAACAGCTTTAACAGTAATGCTCAATGGTGGCTCAGACACATTTTATGCCTCCCACCACTAATAAAAAAAAAGAGAGAGAAAATAAATGCAGGAGCTACAGCTCATTTCTGCAAAACATCTCTGAAGTTCCTAATTTGGAGCATGACAGGAGGAGAAATGAGGTGCAGAATAAAGGGATACACACACTTGAACCAGCAGCTGTTACCAGTGATGACATAGCTGTCCTCTCCCTTGTTCAAGTCTGGATTTCAGTGTTTATACATAATGAACAAAAGGTTTCTAAAGAGGAAGATCCAGAGAATACCAGTTGTGGCAATGACCAGCACCATTTTACTACAGCCTCAATCTCAGAGGGGTCATGGACACAAAATTGTGAGAGCAGGAATATTTGGGAAGCCAGAACAGACATTTCTGAACCTTGAGGTGGCTGTGCTCAGGTGCAGAGATCCTGATGTTTTAGGGATGATGCCTCTAGAGAATAAATAACAAATGGAATTGCACTGTATGATCTACTCAGATACTCCGTGGGAAGAGAGTCTGGGTTTCAGAACAGCCAGAAATGCTACTAGGAAGAGCAAGATCCATCAAAGTAAGACTTATATAAACAAGTCATTTCTTCTGCAACTCCACACATGGCCTCAGGAAAAATACTGGGAAAATAATAACTGATTCAAATGCAAGCTAAGCTACTTCACCCCATGAAAGAACATGTGAAGCTGAGGAGCTTTAAACTCTGGCACTGAGCTGATAGCCATCCTGTAATACAGCAGGAGTGAAAACAAATTACAATTTAGCAGTTAAACAAAAAGCACAAAAAAAGAAAAGCAGAATGCAGCAAATAGGATGTAAATTATAAATAAAGCCTGGTTTTAAATATTTGCTTTCACTCATTCTGTAAAATATTCAAGTTTTTGGTAAATAAAAAATTAAAGTAGTTCAAAGATGAGAGGCAGAATTACAAATAAAAAGCTAAGAGAAAACAGGCAAACCTCCCAGGATAAAGAATTAATTCCAACCTCTTCAATTTAAGAATGTTTGTTTCACGCATGTGACAAAAGCAGTGCAAACATTTGTAAAGGGACCTGTGGCTGGCAGTTGTTAAAACTGTAGATTTTAAACAAAGATCCCAATAACACCAGAACAAAACCATGTTTTTTGACTTTGGGCATCTCATTATTCTAAGAAACAGTATCAAAGCATCCCTAGTAGTGTAGAGTGAAGGTAGTTCCTGAGCTTTTTTCCATCTGTTTTAAATAGGGCCACCTTCTGAGGTGGAAGTTGGGTGTTTTCACCGGGGCTCAGGATGCTCCACAGACAAAAGCAAAATGGAAAGGAAGAAAAACATCACTGCCCAGGGAGAATGGTGAAAAGCTCCAGTTAATAAATGACAGCCAAGCAGTATCAGCAGCATTATTTGCTGCCTAGCACGTCTGGCAGAGCAGGGCCCTCCAGGACACAGCGGATTCCCAGCTGCTAAACCTGCCTGAAAGGCAAAGGAACCGGTCCTGACTCACCCTGACACCTTTACCAGACAACTGAACCATTTCTGGTGAGCTCCCATTCAAAGTTATCCAAAATATCTGCTGTTCCCTACAGTGTTTGAAACGTAGGAAAGCCCAAAAAAAAGGTACTGAATGTCAATCTTTTCCACAGTTTCTATATAAATAGCCAAAAAACACATCCTCACCAAGGAGATAAGTCATCAAAAACCACAAAGAATGTGTTTAAAGGGGTACAAGAATTAGCACTTCATCTCTGAAAGGCATCACTAGACAAAGACTCCTAAAAAATCATTAGTCTTTTGCATACAAAGCTCTTGCCTGAAAGAATATAAAACACATCAATGCAGCACATCCCCTACCTCATAGCATATTTTTTTGTCTTTTAGTAATGCTGTTTTTCAACACAGCTGGTCCTGACTAAACAGATTTAAAGATTCATCCATTCCAAGACTATAAAGGATTATTGTGATTATCTAGTCTGACTTCCTGCAGGGCACATGCCATAGAAACCTGCTCACAGATTGCTGCAATGTACTTCCTCCAGGATAATGTGGCAACAAATCATTTAAAATACAATCCAGTCTTGTTTTAAAGATATCAGTAATAAAGAAACAACTGCTTTCCGTGATTAATTTATTGCTAATCACCCTAATTATTAAAAAGTGCCTTCAATACTATTCCAAATTTGCATGGCTCTGCTTTGTAAATACTGGGATTTGTCTTCCTTTTTTTTTCTTTGAGAGAACTGACAGGTTGTTGACAGATTACCACAGTTATCAATCAGCTACCTGCAACCCTCCTCCACGTACCCATTTATAAGTCACAATAGGCTGACTCCTCACTCAACTTCTCCAGTTTGTCTGAGCAAATGTGCAGAGTAATCTCTTCACTCTGTCAGGTTTCTGCTGGAACATTATTTTCACTTTTATTTATTTAATTATCTCTCTATTTTTATCTATTATACATCAAGAAGACATAGATAAACAGGTAATTCTCTCAAGCAATAATGAGAATATCCAGAAATCATCATATTTTTTAAAGGTTGGATTTGACTCTGACTTTTAGTCTAGAAATGACAAAATTACAAAAATAATTTAAATCAAAAACTTGCAGGAAAGAGAAATGGAATGAGCTCTTCCTCTTGTTCATGGTAAATAGGATAAGGAACAACAAGCAGGAGAGAAGATTGAGCACAGGCTTCAGAAAAAAGCTGTAATACATATGGTCCAAAAAGTACTGAATTTTTGAGAAGCTGTAAAATATCCACTGCTGCAGATACATTTTTTTAAACAGGCAACACAAGCACATGTTGAAAATGCCATAGGTGGACATTAACTTGCTGTAAAGGACTCAGTTGGACTGGATAACCTGGAGATCCGCTCCCGGCTCCTCCTCCTAGGACTCGCTGCCATCATGGATCACCTTGGAATCTTTCTGGCTGTTCCCCCTCTACTCGGAAGAGGACACTGCAGAATCAGTAGCAGCTGCCCAGCAATCACCTCATTAATTTATACAGAGAATTTTTCAATTATTCTCCCCTTCTGCAACTCCAGATGCCCCCTGTCTAGAAAGGCAAGACTTCTTATCCTCTTAGCTGTCAAAAGCAAGGAAGAGGCTGATGTTGGTGATGTTGGATTGGTTTGCCATAATAATGTTTCATCATGTTAAGTGTCACTGCACCTCAGGACACAAACACCATCTGTGGGGCCTTTCTATATTTGGATTTATTGAAGTTGGTGCTGTTTAAATGAGCCAAGTGTCTGACAGAAACCTCACAATTTCTGAACTAATCATTGTTTAACTTCCTATTTCTGCATCATCAGCAATTTGTGTCACTGATTTTTCCTGATTGCTATTAATAAGACTAGTGAATAACAGACTAGAACACATCCCTGCAAGTCCTATTACAACCAGCAGCACTGAATAAAAATTCTCCATTTTCAACTGCTTTCTTATCAATTCATCTGTTTTTAAACCACTCAGTAAGTGCTAGATTTAATTCTACACTTAATTTCTTTAATCATTGTGTCAAGGGAGGGTTAGCTAATAGCATCAGATACTGGAAATTCCAACTAGATAAAAGGAAAATGTTTTTCCTTTGTGGGCGGTCGAAATCTAGAATGGACTTTTTCCAAGAGATGTTGTGGGTTCCTCAAAAATATTCAAAACTCAGCTGCACAAGATCCTCAACAACCTGCTGTAATAGAGTCTGCTTCGGGGAGGAGATTGAACTGGAGACCCCCAGGAAGTTCCTTCCAATCTACTCAGTTCTGTGATTCTGTGCATGTAAAACTGAAGACACAGCAGTAAAACTCCCTGGGAGCCAGGCGAATATTCTTCATCTAATTCTATCTGATTTTTAAAGCTGAAACTCCATGATGGAGATAACAAGCACAGCAATAATCAAAGTTCCACAATAGAAGAGTCTGCAGTTACAAAAATAATAACTCTGCCATTAGACTATTACCAGTAATATAAAAACTCTTTTTCTTGGTAACCACTCAGTTATGACATTGAAATTTAACACTGTGGCAGCACAGCCCATTTAATCCACCAGAAATTCCTGTCTGAATTGCCTTCTGCTTCACAATATGGATGAAGTTGCACAGCAATCCTTCCCACGGCAGGAGCTATAAAATCACATTTTTTTCCTCTACACAGCCACTTATATGCAAGAAAATTATTTTTTTTGTTAGACTGAATACAAACTGGTAAAGAGGTTCAACATCATAGGGCAGAGGGGTATCAGAATTCAGGAAAGGAACGGTAATGCTTAGATTATTCAACCCATCAGAAGGTCCTGGCCAAGCCAACTTGAGGACCTCTAGCAAAAAATGTTCCATGTTGGAACTCATCCCCGTACGGGCCACCAACTGTTGGCATTGGTGCTTGGCACCAGTCGACGGTGGATGGGAACTGACAGTCACCATTAGTTTATTATCTTACTGTAAGACTTTCACACCTTCTCTCTGTGAGTTCTCATGGGCAGCTCCTCACAACACTGACTCCTTTTCTCTTTCTTCCACACAGCTGGCTGACTTCTACCTGTCCCTAACATGAACACCTGACCCTTTCTGTCCCTAGTTGCACATACTAACCCTTACTGCCCCTAACATGAACACCTGACCCTTTCTGTCCCTAGCAGCACACACTAACCCTTACTGTGCCTAGCATGACCACCTGACCCTTACTCCTCGCAGCAGCACAGCCAACTGACTCCAACTCTCGGCCAGCTAACCCACTCTTTTATAACACCCATCCTTATTGGATGTGCCCTATTAAGGGCAGGCCTTATTGGACATAGCTGTGACCCATCAAAGGCAAAACTGTTCCTACTCTTTGGTAATTAGTACAGCTGCAACTCCTCAGGGGCGAGATTGCCTTCAGCATTATCTCTACTCTCCTACAATCCATCCTCCCACAGTTCCATAAGGCGCAGCTCTCTCATTTCCTCTAATAAAATGGAGGAACTCCATTAGAAAATGGTGCCATCCACTGCACAATAATGTTCTCAAAAAAGTAGCTGAGATAGTACCAGTGTTTGTATTGGAAAACATAAATGTATAAATGATAAACATGAAGTATAAATGGTTCAGCCTGTTGTCCATGTGTAAGAGAATTCTGGCTTTTCTTTTGCAAAGCCTGTCAACTACCCAGATACGCATTTCCCAGATTTACTGACAAAAAAATCCTCTTGGAAAATAGTAATGGAATGTGTTAGAGGTGTTAAAAAATTTTATCTTAAAACAGGGTATGGCTTTTCTAGGATAAATAAAACTGACAGCTAGAAAAGATTTATTTTAGATTGCTTCACACAAGAGAATTCTTTTTAAAAAAGGAAAGTACACAATGTCTGTGTTTCCTCTTTCTGCAACTATTTTAATACCAGCATTCTGTTCTTTATCTAACACAGCAATGCAGTGGCTTCAAGAGAAATATCAAATCATAATTATGTTCCTTCCAGAATACTATGCTGTTAACAGAGTAACAGTTAAACAGAAGTCTTGCATTTAGCTGTGTTTTTAATGTAGATTTACACAATGACAGCAGCAGTATCACAGTGAGAGCTGACAAGCCTGGCAATTATTGTCAGATCCGAGACAGAACACTCACCAGCTACTTCAGAGTATGACACCAAAATCCAACAACAAGCCTAAGTAGCTCATTAAAATCATCCTCCTGACTCTAAACTTGTCAGTGATGCTGCTAGTTCCCCAAAAACAAACTGCCATTCTGTTTCTGTTCTGTGACACAAGGACCAGACAAAAACTGGCAGAAAACTTACTGTTTGGTTTGTATCTTCTTAGCACTCAATTGGTCACAATATTTTCCCTTTTGAAAGGCAACTGGATATCCCCATTTTCCTACCCCTTCTGCCTCTTCAAGAAATAACTGCAGCATCTCTTCACATCACTCCTTGTCAGCTAAACAAATTGCCCAGTCAATTTTTTAATTGCAGGAAAAATTAAGTCAACACTTTTCTTATTGTCCTCTTTCATAATAGTTAAAGTAACAACTAAACAACAACAACAACTGAGTTATTTAGGAAAGCAAGAAGTACCCAACAAAATTCAGGAAATAAAAGAAAACACACTAAAATTTCATCAAAATAAAGACTGGGATTGACTGGGAAGTGTCTGACAGGGAACCAGGGAAAGGGAGATGGGAAGTTAATGAGAAGCTCAGATTGGCATCCTGTAAAAAAAAGAGACAAAAAGGGACAGATGATGGGAAAGAGTCAGGTGGAAGAAATGGGGTAGCTGAGCTCACTGCATAAAAGTACAAATCAAAGTTTCCCAATATTTAGGGCAGGGTTTTTGTCTGTTGAACATCTGAGGCCACTGAATAATTGATAGGAGTTCTGACAGACTCAGGGGGCTGGTCCTCAGAGCACAGTGATGAGCTAGCCTGAACTGAGTTGCCATCCTGCACAGGGCTTAGAGTGCTCCACAAGGGTGACAGGGTTTGATGTCTTCTAAAAAAGCACATCTTATGTAATAGGCACCTCCCAATTCAAAGTGACAGGTTAGTTCCATTTTGTAAAAAATTGTATTTGGGAAATATAAAGATATACTACATCTCTCTAAGGATCCAGCATGTCCCATAACTTCCAAGATCAAAAGTTTCTATGATCACATACATTTAAATGAAATTAAAATACTAATAATACCTATATAAATAAAGTTGTTTGGTTGTTACAAAAACTCCAAATCCACACAGAGAGTAAAATCTTATTTTCCTCTTCCCTCTCTTCCATTCTAACAACTATTCCATAATTAACACTTTTATTTATAGTAATTTTATTAGCTCTATCATGAAAACCTGCCACACACCTGTTTCTTTACAGCATCCTTTTCATTAGTGAACACACAGTCAGAAAGAGTAAAAAGAAACCTCTGCTGCTCCTCTTTCCCTGTTTACCCAGAAGATAAGATAATTTTCTTTTAGTATTGTGAGCCACTAGTCTATGCTAGGTTTTAGAAGTTCATTAAACTCCATCTAAGCAGCTTTCCAAGCATGTCCCTTTAATGAGAAAATAACAAGTCCATTTGACAATACCAGTAAAGGCATTTACCAGCAGTAGGCACCCACTGGGCAGAATCTCACCTGCAGAGAAACTGCAGTGGAAGGTAACTGGCCACAAGCTCAAATTAAACTTGAGCTATTCAGGTCACAACAAAAAGTCTGATACCAAAAATGTTACTACTTTACTCCTTAAAAGGGGTAACTTCTCTATGTAACTACCTTTAAAGTGGTAGCTTCCCTGTGTGCTCTGCACAGCCTGCCAGGTCATATACAGGCCAGAAAGACTTTATTGATTATTACCTCAAGTTCTGAAACTACTGAAAAAAAAACCACAGAGAAAGGCAGAGATGGATTCCCAATATAAAATTACTGCCTTCAAAACTTTACTGGCCTACCCTAAAAAAATATTACATGCTGTCAGTAATAGATGTGGAAATGTACAACACAAGGATCACTTCTAGGATTTTAACACCTGTTTATGCACCTGTACACAGTAAAGTGAGTGAATCTAAGCTAATTCATAAAAGAAAGCTGGAATAATTATTCTTAAAGAAACACTTCCAGTAATATCACAGTCAAAAATCTGCATTTTTCATAAGCATCACTGGGAGGGCACTGAGCACTGGATCAAACTGCAGGGAAGCTCAGACTCCTGGCCAGCTGCCAAGTGACCCCCCAGGGCCGCTCTGTGCCCACCCCACTGCTGCTTCCTGAGGGGCAGGGTGACAATGTCACAGGCAGGAGGGGACAGCAGGGGACAAACCGCCTCTCTCAGCAGCAGTGCTGCCTTACAGCAGTGTGGAGAGTCCAGAGAGGTGTTAAATAAGTGTCCCTCTGCTTGTGACAGGATGCAGGCTCAGCTCTGTTCCTGAATGCCTCTTGCACAGACTACAGAACAGGCATTCACGAACCCCCCATCAACTCTGAGGATGTATCAGAAAGAATAAACTGAAATCTGCTCCATCAACCACAATTTAATTTAGATCAAACAGCCAATGCTTGAACAGCAAAGAACATAAAAGACACCACTGTTTGCCCTGCTCTGTAAAGGGCTTTGAACTCAGACTTCTGTCGCTTTGCTGAAACAAACACACACTTCAGATAACGAACTCAGGGCTCAGCATCTTCCAGATTTATGAGAAGCTCTTTCAGCTCAGGGAGATTGCAAAACTCATACCCAGCTCAGCAAAACACAGTGAAAAGAAAGAATTAATATAGTTATATTAGTCCTAGGAAGCCTGGTGCCAAGTCACATGAGCACACAATCTTAACTGCTGTGGGTAAGACCGACCAAAGAGCAGACCTTAAATACCATTTCCATAAGCAACTAAATTTCTTTGAACCCAAAGCCGTTACTTCTCCCCCATCCCTACAGTAGGGGAGGTTCCTGGATTTCCTGGGTCTCTGCAGCTGCTGTGCAACACCCCAAAGCCCCTCAGCCACAGCCCTGGGGGATGCAGGATTTGGCTGAGCAGTGCTCAGGCACCTCCAGCCCTCACTGTGCCCTTGGCAGCTGCAAGAATTGGTGTTGCAGCAACACAAACTAAAGACCACATCCAGAGGAAGGCACTGATACAAAGAGCTACACGTATATTATCAGAAAATCATATAACCCTACACATGATTTATGTTTTCCATTATTCCAGTGACAGTTTTTTCTGTAATACGTATTGGATCTCATTTAAACACTCTGGATCTTGACCTATTAGTGGCAGTGAGCACCGGCAGTAAAAAGAAATGAGTATTGGTTTTATAACCTGTTTGGGTGCCCTAAATACCTTTTGGAGGTAATTCTTCATATCATCTGATGGATATTTTTTTCCCCCTCAAAGGCAGTATGATATTTTCAGGGATAAGCATACAATCAGAGTATCTTCCTCACTAACAGTACAGTGATGGCAGTGACAGCAACTAAAGACTTTGAAATCAAACTTGGCAATCAGTATTCTTTTGATATTTAATCAACTTTTATGACTGAACCCAAAGCTGTATCTATGACCAACGAGCAAGCTCAAGGCTCTACTCTAAATTAAAAACGAAACAAAACCACCATGGAATTTACATGAAGATGAACACCAAAAAATGTGAGAAGCTGAGTTCTAGTACTCTCACAGAAATCTCTCCCAATTTTTTTATTTTTCTTTCTTTGCATTCTTTCTATTTTAAGCAATCTCTATGTGTAAAACATAGCATGATTAATTTCTATTAAACAATAAAGCTTTAGGAAACAGACAGAAGAATTTCTGAAAGGAGAATACATTTCTCCAAAGGTCATTAATCACTATTAACTTAAAAATAAGATGTAACAACAACCATTTAAGAAATTATGTGAGCAATTTCCAAAGGCACAATTTATATTAATTTTCCCCTTCTTCATTTCAACAGTCACCAAAAGACTGTTATGAGAAGTCTGCTCAAAGAGAAAGTCAAGAACTCAAGAAAATGTGGATAAACAACAACTGAAATTAGCCTTGCTTCCTCTTGTCTGTGCTTTACAATAGTTTTTGATTGCATGACCACATCCAGAACCTCTCTTTATTCTGACTGACCCAGGAACAACCATTCAGAGTTTCATTACCATTTGTGGCTCAACATACAGTTCTTAGGGCTTAGTTCACTAAAAATTATTCAAACCGTACCATAAAGGTAGATATTTCCCATTCCTAATATTTCTATGTAACACTGAGCATCCAAATGCTTTAAACCGACAATATTTTAATGAAAACATATGCAAGACTAGAGATGTATTACCTTGGTTTTACAGAGAGATTGAAGTTTTTATCAGAACCCTTAGGAACAAAGTAGACTGGACTGGGAACACTGGCATTTCTCTGGTTCTTGGATGTTTGCCTCTGTCACCCTGCTTGTACCTCTAGAACAGTTTTAATTTACCAATTATCCCTACATTATAGCCAATCATGTGGATGGAAGCTGAAATAAGAAAGAAGAAACAGGTCTTCAACTATCTTAAATATTTTCATTTCACCTTAATATGTCATGTAAAATTAATTGTCTATCCATTTGCCAGGCTTACTACTGAGTTTTTAAATTGAGATGCATTTTTATTCCTGTTTGTTTATCAGCCATTGCCTCCTCTCCAGCCAAATGCAACAATGCAGAGTAATCAGATTTGGCAGCCCAAGTGCTGGCTGTCCACTGCTGCAGCCACAATGTTTGCTCACTGTCACTCCAGTCACAAAGGATTTAGTCCACTTGTGCTACACTGATCCATATAATACTGATTTTTCTACCCCTCTCACCTGTGAAACTTTCTGCTACCCACTCCTCTTAGAAAACAAATATAATTTTGTTATGTGTATATATATTTAAATTACAATAACTATTAATCAATGCAATTGTTATGTGCTAGTTGCCTTTTTCTCTCTGTCTTAAGGATAGAAACAGCAGAAAGTGGCATAAATCAGGATAAGACTGAAGGACACTTCTTGATACCACATGGACCACAGTGCCATCCAGGCTGCCAAAGGGACAGATGTTCTTTGCTTTTCTACTGAAAAACAATTTCTGTCTTCTATGAAATTAAATCCAAACTGTCTTTTTAGTTCCAGTAAATACCCACTAGGGATGATCAGCCTTTTCCTTTGTAAGCCCTATCCATGCACAGCACCTTGCTCACTCACTCCAAAAAGCCAGTCTGCCAGTCTCTCCTAGCCCTTATCCCCCACTCTTAATTTTCTGTTCTTTAAAAGCCAAACCAAACCGCTGTGTTTTCTCAACATACATCTCTGGAATACTAAACTTCAACCACACTACCACTTGCCTGTATTTCAAATGCAATTCTGTAACATCAGCAGACTTAGATCAGCTCAGGTGATTTTCTCCAGGGATAGATGAAGAAACTCTCAAACTCCTGTTCCATTTTTTTGATTAAAACCTTCTTTCCTTTATTTAATGCAATTCAACATTCAGTGTGTTTACAGTGCAAAAGAGACTGTTTGAAATCATCTGCAGGTCAGCCACTGGTCTCCCCTGAGTAAATTCTCTTTCCTTGTTGGTTTTTCCCAGCTGGTCTTAAAGCAGCATTCAATAAAATCAAATTCCCATGTTTTAATATCACACAAGAACTTTACATATGTACTGTAGCACTGTTTGCAGCATGCACATAGGATATTATTCAAAGAGGCAAGAGCTCTTTGTTAACTATAAACCAGTTAATACTTGAAAAATTTAATCTAACAAACCCTCTCCAAACTCTCACACAATTTGCTATGAATGTCAGCATCAGTAATACAACTACTATTTAATTTATCAAAATAAAAAAGCATATTATAACCTCCCATACCAAGAACTAAATAAAAGTTCCCTACAAAGCAAGAGGTTATAAAACACCCTGGATGTCATTTGTCACAGCGGGACTTGCAAAGGACACCAGAAGGTGACTTACATTTAATGCTATCTTTACTTTTAAAATCTATTAAAATCTATCCATCTCCATGGTAACTCAAAACATATATTCCTCCCACACAGTTTGATTGATAGGTCATAGTTTTTGTTTTATAGTCAACCTTTTGTTTGTTTGAAAATACATAAAAACCATCTAGCTGATCCTAATAATCTTAAATGATACCATAAATCTGTATGTGGCAGTAAGTGAAAGGTACTGCATATATGGCTCCTTGTTATACTGTTGTTTAAACCCAATAAACTGCCATAACATCCTGTGGGTCTTCAAAGCAAAGTAACTTTCAAATCAATTATAATAGATTTTCATGGTATAAGACTTGCTTACAAACAAATTTTATTTTACTCTCCTAAAAACTTACACCTACTTTTAATTCCTTACAGCCCAGAGTCTTCCACAAATCACTATGAGAGACTGATTACATAAAATTTCTTAAAATTAAGGAAAGAAAAAGTAATAATTATGGGAACCTGTTATAACCTTAAAATATGAAGCACTTGAACTGAACTTCAGCAAGTTAGTGCTAAGGGGAGAAGTACTGAAATGGATTGCATTTTATAGCAGGAACCTAATAAATATTAAGTGTAATTTCTACATGAATACTGCTCTTCCAAGGAAGAAATGTAGAGAGAGGTCATGACATCCACTAAAGACCTCCAAGAAACCATAGCTAATAAATTGATCTAAAATCAAGTCTCAATTTGACAGTAAGAGAAGGGATTCTACTCAAGTTTCCAACACACGTAAGCAGCACAAAAGTCTCTGATTTTACCTACAAAACCTTCTAATTGCTTAAGATAATGAACAGATAAAAATCACACTTTGACACTTATACATTGAGGTCTTTATTCTGGTCCCCACAACTCAAGAAAGATGGGACAGACTGGAGCAGGTCCAGGGGAGGGGCACAAAGATGATCTGAGGGCTGGACATCCTGGCCTGTGAGGAAAGGCAAAAGCACCTGGGTCCTTTCTCCCAGTGAATCCCATCCCAGTACTGCAGTACCAGCACAGACTCCCTAAGAGGATGGAGGCTCTCTGTCCACAAGGACACACAGGGAGAAGACAAAGGGCAATGGGTGTAAATTGCACCAGGAGAGTTTTCATCCCAATGTAAGAAAGAAACACCTTTCAATAAGAACTACCATTCACTGGATTTGGACAGGGTACTACATAATCCCATGTAGGATCCCTTTCTGACAAAAAGCTGGGCCAGATGATATTTCAAGGTCACTTCCAACCTGTAACATTCCATGGTTTATCTCCAGCTTCCCCCTCCATGAGTAAAGATACTGAATTTTAAAAATATCCACCTTCAGCATATAATGCTGAAGTGTTCATTATTCTGCATTCTCCAAATCATTCTGCACATGGCCATCACAACCCAATCAAGAAAAATCTTCAACTATTTTCTGGTAATCAAATAACAAATCTGCTAAAAGCCTCAGATTCAGTTGCTAAGCAATGAGATGATTTTTCAGTGCACTGCTCCCTCTGAGGAACTGAAGAACTAGATGCTCTTGGAAGTGGAAATATTTACTCTTAGTTTCCCTTATATGCTGTGCAGCACTTAATGAGACTATCAGCTGCCCCAAACTCCCATCTGAGTTCCTGGTCACTCCATGAAGATTCATCCTTCACTCCAAACATAGAAAGATATAAAAATATCCATACCACTGCTGAACACTATTATCCAGAGCCCTGTCTTCTAAAGTGATAACTCTGAGTCTCTCTGTTAATGTCAACTGAGGCCAGACAAGCTCTTCAGATTCTTTTAAAATTACTCTTACAAACGTGAACAATCATCCTAAAGGAATTTTCCTTCTAGGTAACCTTGAAAATGACATGAAAATGAGAAAGAGGGCTATGTATACAACCAATACTGTTTCTGTACATCTGTCTTGGTACAAATATCTCACCTTTCCAGGAGTCTGCTTGCACAGAATTTAAGAGTGTATTTAATATGCTCAGCCTTGACTTGAAGAAATTCTGTGCCTTGAAGGGAGACCTTCTGATACAGCACATCCATTTTAGGTCATGTCACATTTTCTTCTGCCTACATACTTCAGAAAATGCATCAGCAATTCCATGTTTTATCAGATGTGGAGCAAAGCACATCTCACTGAATAAAAATGTCTCCTAGAACACTCCCCATAAGAGTAAACTACCTTAGTGATTCAGTGAATGGCATTTTTCAAGATGAGTTTTAACTAGTGCTTCAATTTTTGGGACACCCAGAACACCCAAATCACATAGCTGCAATTGCACCAAGTCCTGCTACCCACTCTGTTCCTTAATAGGATCCCTCAGGAAATTTAAAAGGAGCCAATGGGAAATTGGTTTCACAGTGAGCTGGCAAAAACTCCATCTATTCCCAACACCATTAGGTCTTACTCCTGAAAGTGGACAAGTCACCCCACACATTCCCTGCTCCCCCTTGCATAAAAGTAGCAAATTAATATTATTGATCAGACCAAACTCTAAATTGGGCAATTATGTTTGGTCTCTCCAGTCATCTGCTCTCTCAACAGAAATAGTCCTCGCATCACATCTTAGACTCTGAGGAATTTTTTTTCACAGTTAAAATAGCTACTGTGCACCAACAGTGAGTTTCAGTGATCTCCTTAGCTGACTTAAAAGCTCACAGGAGTCTTGTTTGACCTAATTAACAAAAGCTTACAGAGAACTTGCAGATCCTTTATTTAGAAGTAGTATAAAAATAACAAATCTTATCAAGACATAGAGGGTAAGAGAGAAAGTTAACAACCTTACTGGTATCATTTTGCTGTCTCAACAGAAGTCAGTAGACTGGTGTGGGCAACTACCCGGGAGCTGCACACACCCATTTCACTGTAACAAATGCAACTTTGCATCTTTATCCACCTCTGTGCCTGAACAAGTCTCCCAAGGTATTTTCTTCCTTTTCTGCTCTCTCTTCCTCGTCCCTTCAGAGTAGGCACAAGAACAGGCTCAGCTGCTTACAGTGGTAAACTAATAATCTCACTTTCCCTTTCTCCTCCACTCCAAATTGAGTACAGGATTGGGGAAGGGAATTACTGGCATCTTTTGTCTATTGCCTTTGCAATACTGGGTAACAATAAGCAAAACCCTCTTCTACATTTCTTAGGCTTTCACAGAAGGACACAGTTGTGGTGTCCAAATGAATCTAAATAACAACAGAGAGTATTAGCCAGGCAAAACAACACCACAAGATACTGGGTCTGTGCACCTACTGACAGCACTCAAACACATGAGTGTGTGCAAACACAAACACATCTGGTCAGCTGTGGTTAGCAGTAACCCTACCCACATTACCAGCAACTCCAGTGGCTATGTAGTACAGATTTTAAATACTGAGATCCACACTCACGGTGAACTCCCTCCTAATGATTTTTACAATAGTAGTGAAAGTAGGAAAAACCAAACCAAGTAGATCAAATAGAAGAGTGACTTTTTTTGCCAGAAAGTAGCTACTAAATCTCATTGTTTCAGTGCTTATCTCTGAAGCCTGGATACAGGATACAGCCTGGATACAGATCAGAAGGCAAAGAACTGCTTTTCATTTTCCAGTGCCATGACATTGCCTTGTCTGCACACAGATTACATATTGAAATAGGGGAAAATGTGCTCTTCACATAGAATCTCAGAATGGTCTGTGTTAGAAGGGACCTTAAAGCTCACCCAGCTCCACCCCCTGCCATGGGCAGGGACACCTTCCATTGTCCCAGGTTGCTCCAAGCCCCTGTCCAACCTGGCCTTGGACACTTCCAGGGATGGGGCAGCCACAGCTTCCCCAGGAAACCTGTGCCAGGGCCTCACCACCCTCACAATACAATTATTTTTCCTTGTATCTAGTCTGAATCTGACCTCTTTTCATTTAAAACCATTATCCCTTGTCCTACTGCTATGGGCCCTGCTAAAAAGTCTGTCCCCAGAACCATAAAAGTACTATCATCTTTACTACTTTATTAAATAAAAGTTCTATTCCTGATTACTGAATCTATTTTAAAATAGATTATTTTTAAGTAGGCATAGAATTGTTAACAAGGTTTTTTGCTAAAAATCCCATCCAATATAAATAACAGATTCTGATAGTTTCCATCCAAGTTTTATTTGTATTGCTTTCTAATTGGAGAAAAACCTTTGGCGTTTTCAAAAAAACTTGCTGTTTTGTCAGCATTTAAAGAGTTATATGATCAGAATCCAACTACTCAGAGCATAATGTGTTATCACAGTAAAGCAAACACCACACCATACATCTTTCTATTTCAAATTCATTTCAGGCACGGCCCTTTCTCTGTGAACTCATTACGGAGAAATGCCTTTTTCTCCTCAGACTAAAACTTGGCTTTCACCTTGATAGCAAGAATTTAAAGAATATCACAGCCCTGTGCAATGCAATGATCTCAGGCTAACCTTTCTAATATATATTTCTCAGAAATCTAAACTAAAATTGTTGCACAACTCCCATAACTCAAACCCATTCAAGCTTCCCCACGCACAGTTTATTCCCAGTACTAGCTGGGAATAAACTTTCTGTGCTCAGAAGAAAACAAGGAAGATTCCCGATATTTTACACCAACTAATTTTCTGCAACTGTCTCAAAGCTGTGCTTTACTTCACCCTCTCATTTCTCACTGTTCTCCTCCTCCCTCCAATTTTCTGTCAGCAGAACTTCCTTATCTTGGAACAACATAACATCCCTCTCCAGGCAGTGTTTTAATCACTGCAGGCTGCCTGGGTATTACATCCCAGCTCCCATTGTTTCACTGAGAAACAAACACAAACCTTACAATGCACCTCAACAAGGTAATTGCTGGGAATTTTTAATTGAAACAAACTTGGTCTTTCAAACCATAATCTAGGTAGGGAGTGCACCAAAAAGCATGAGCTGAACATTTGAGCCTATTTAGAGATGTTCAGAGATGCTCACATTGGCAGCCCCACTGACCAGTGAAGGGCCCTTTGCTGGCACTGACCTACTGAGAGTGTCTGTGCAACAGCCAGCACTTGAATTTCCCCTACAGTAAGAAATGTTTCTACAAAGCTGACTAGGCACAGCAGCATGATACATAACATTAATTACATTTCCTAGATGATTCTTATTACAGTTTGGGAATAATAAAAATTTCTGCTGGTGCTGATCCAACAACAAACAAGGATTTCCATTTAGTCTTTCAATATATTTTAAGGCATGTCCTTACATAGCTTCCAGCCTGAACACCAAGGATAAAATTCTAGTCCCAGCTCTGTTACAGGCACCTCAGTGCATTTCCTCAGGCTTCCAATGTACAGCCCACAGATGGGACAGATGTCTATTACCCACTTAACAATGGTGTAATTGTTCTGCCAGAAAAGCTGTGGTACTGTATCAGTGGAGATAAGAAATCACTGAAGGTGCTCAAACATTGGCAGCTTGGCCCAGGGAGGCTGGGGAATCTCCATTCAGAAGGAACTCAAAACCTGGCTGGTGCAGTCCCGTCAGCCTGGCACTGACCCTGCTTGAGAAAGCAGCTGATGATCTCAAGAAGTCTCTTCCAATCTAAACAATTCTGTGATTATTTCTATATTAGAATTTTTAACTTTTTGTAAGTTTTTAGAAAAAAAACCCCACAACACAAAACAATGTGTTCTCTACTCAGAAGCTCCGCCAATTTCTTCGTCATGGAGCAGATGCCTCCTTCCAAAGTTCTATGAGAACAGTAAATTCTTTCCCCTGTTATTTAAGAATACAATAATGTTTTGTGCAATGTTATAAGAAATATAATGAGCTACAATAGAAAGCAGTCCCAGAAAGGAAAATCACTAAATGAAAGTTTATAGCTAGAGCTTTCTCTCTCCTTCCCCTCAAGGAACTGGTGTTAACAATAAAAAAGAAATACTTTAGTAGAAAGGAAGCTTAGCTCATTTGTAGGTAAAATGATTCCCCTTTTTCCAATTTAATGCCATTGCCAATATTACTGTTGTCATCTTCAGCTGACACTGGGGAGAGGGGGAGAAAAAAAAAAATCTTACAGGAAGAAAATAGAAAAGATCATTTGATTCCCATACCCAAGGAGGTATGTATATACAATGGAAAAAGGAGGAGTACTAGGTGTAAAGAGTGGTATAAAACATGACATATACCATGTTCCCTACCCCTCCTCCATTAGATCAGATGCTCCTTTCCAAGAAAATGCCTCCAGGGACATCTGACTCCATAGAAGAACTGGGACCAGTTATGATTTCATAAGAGTTGATTGCTTTTTGAAGCACAGAACACAGCTGGTTATGCTGGAGAGGCACTAGATTCACTCCACTGGATCATTCCTGGGTTGGTTTCCTAGACATGTAACTGTTGTCACTGCAGGTTTAAATGAGGAAACAAAGCTCCCTGCAGCTCTATGTAGAGGTATTTCTCTAAAGGAAGGACAGGAAGAAAATGCAAGCTTAGACCACCTACAGTTCTTGATCCTAATCCTACAGTTAAGGCTTGCAATTACTAAGCTAAAAAAGAGAAAATAAAAGCCAGGAAAAAATACCTTCAAATGCTCAGTTTTTTATCTGCTGTGTCATGGGCTTTGGCTATTAAAATGTAAGAAAAGAAGAGGGATGAAAGCAGAAGTAGGAGACATTATGTGGCAGCAACTGAAAATTATATAAAGAAGACGTGCATAAAACTCAATATACTTATCCTAGTGTCTACTTCTAACTTATGGAGGAACAATTGTACAAAATCTCCCATAGTTTGAGTTCTCCTTTCGGACTCTAGACACTAAAAGAACTACTTACAAACTGTGCTGAATAATTTTTGAAGTCTTTGATGGGACTTGCAAAATTATTATATTATTTCTTACATATTTAATAGCACTTTAAAATTGTTGCCTTTTTTTATAACAATGAAATTTTCAGATCTGAAGGTAGAATTTCAGAACTGCAGAAAGTTCCAGTGTAGTCCATGTGACTCCATTATTCTGCAGTTAGGGAACCCCTATTAAATACAAGGAATCCAACAATTCTGATATTGATTCTGATGGATTTTGGATGCACAAAGGCAGGCAACATTTCTCCCAGGGTATTAGAGATGTGCAAGGAGAGGAGCACTGCTCTTACCACATACAGCTGTTTCCAGAGCACGGCCCATTCCTGCAGCGTGGCTGTGACTTCAGTCACCACAGAATCTTCAAGAGGAACAACTGTTTCATATTGCCTGTAGAAAAAGAGGGGGGAAATTAGGAAATGTACCCTGGAAAAGGTAGAAAAAGAAATGTGACAGCACAGTAATTTGTAGAATTCCAGAACTTGAATTTGTTCAACATAAGGAGAATATCTTAAGGGGATCATTTTGTCTGTTGTAAAACTGAAGCAACTCCAGAGTCATAGCTACTGTTCCTCCATTACATTCCACAAGATTAAGCTTATGTGAAGCATCTCCTGGTTACTTGTTCAAAAGACGACATTTCATTCTAATCAAGGTCAAAGAAAAGTTTTCATTACTATAGCATTTTAAATTAACTCGCCTGTAAAGTGGGGTTCTTCACAATTTGGGTCCATTCCTTAAGCCAGTCCACCCCTTTTTCCCCCCTTCAATAATGTTAGCCAATATCAAAACTACCCAAAATAACTGCTGTCTCCTAACCTGTCCTATCCAGGAAGCTTTTTCAGCATTGCAAATGAAATCTGAGGGATCTATCCTCTAATCAAAAGAATAAAACTTGTTCCTTTGTGGTAAAGATTTTCCAAAACCATTAAAGGAGAAACACAAGAGTGGTTTGGACTGGAAGGGACCTTCAAAGCTCATCTCATTCCACCCCCTGCCATGGGCAGGGACACCTTCCACTGTCCCAGTTGCTCCAAACCCCACCCAACCTGGCCTTGAACACTTCCAGAGATGGGGCAGCCACCACCTCCCTGGGCAAACTATGCCAAGGTTTCACTACCCACAGCCTAAAATATGTCTTCCTGAAATGTAAACCCATCATCCCCATCTGGTTCCTACAGACCCTGCCAAAAGCCCTGTCCCCATCATCTTACAAGCCCCCTTTAGATACTGAAAGGGCACAAGCAGCTCTGTCCAGTGCTCTCTCCTCTCCAGGCTGACCAGCCCCACCTCTCCCAGCCTGTCCTCACAGCAGGGGTGCTCCAGCCCTGGGGACAGTCCCTGTAAGTCCCTAGGGATGTTTGGGGCAGTGAACAGGTGGCTGTGTGGTGTTCAGCTACCTGCCAGCTTCAACACATGCTCTATTATTTCACAAGTGCTTATAATGGCACTTGAAATATAGTCTGAAATAAAGAATTTTCAAACAAAACATGAAATAACCATGCCCCTCTGGTTCAGAACTGCATTACATTCTGTTGTGTCAATTGGCGCATAGAGATTTGATACTTTTAAACAGCTTTCCTATATCAGCTTTCCTAATGAGTACCTGAGCTGGATGCCCTTCACAAACTCTAAACTAACATCAAGGACTAATTAACTACACATCACAGGGAACTGCTCCTTCTCCTAAGGGGAGTACACATTAGGAGTGGTTATTCTATGCAACATACACCATTTTATTACACCCCAAAATTATGAAGCATCACTATTACAGCTGCCCTTACTGAGGCCCTTTGGGAACAAATCTACAATTCAAGACTATCAGAAGTCACCTGTTTTTCTGCAGTTAGTTCACTAACTGCCATTTAATACATTTTATCTTCCACATTTAATTTGTTGCCTCAGGTCACTGTCTGAAACACTGCAATTATAAATCTCCCCACAGCAGCCTTTATCTGGAATATGCAAGTAAAAGCAGCAGTGAAAACACAAGATATTGATTTCAGGAGTCTCAGTCAATCTCACAGGAAACTTTGCAGGTTCCAGAGCCCCCAGTCAGTAACTTCCCTGACATGACATTGCCACCAGTGTTGCTATTCACATTAACTGAAATAAACCCGCTGCCAGCAAGACATGAATACAAACAAAGAGAAGGGCAGAAGTTTTCAGCAGTGCACTCCAGTCACTCTTTGGGTGAGGTGGGGAGGGCTGGATCCTTTGAAAAACATCCAAGGTAACACAGCTATGACTCTGAAAATCTGTAGGTAAATGAGATGGGCTGTCTACTGACTGATGCCTCCATAACAAATAGGAAAAGACAGTATTTTACCAGTGAGAGATCAAGAAGAAATGGAAGAATATAAGTAGAGTTCTTTAAATTCGTGTTTCAGATGATACCTCTAAAGTTACAATTTTATGAGCCAAAGGAAACAAGAGTAACCATCAGACCTGATCCTTGCTGTATTAAAAGCAAACAAGCCACCCCCAAATCTGTAGAATTACATTTAATTTTCAAGCCCTCATACAAAAAAAAAAAAGATACAATGAACTAAAACATCTCTGTAGGTTTCAATAATTATTGCTTTCTTTCCCTTCTAGATAAAAAGCACTGTAGCTTCTTAAAAAGAAGGAAAAATACTCACCCTCTGTTACTGACAATTGCCTTTTTCAAGTGAATATAATTTGCAGGAAAAATCCCCTGCAAGAGAAAAAATTCTGTCCATTAGAAAAATACATTTGCAGTTTTCAGCATTGGTAACCTAAGCCACAATAAATAACTGCCAATATATCTATGAAGAACCCCCCAAACAACCATTGTGTCAAAGCTGCCAGTCAAAACTCTACATTCAGATTAGTAACAATTGACTGTTTTAGTCTGTCTTAGACCAGGACACCAAAACTCCACCTGGGAAGATCAGAAAAGGGGCTCTCCTGCAGCTTGCAGCCCAGCACCTGCAGCTCCCAGAGCAGGCTGATGCTGATTAGGGATGACACAGACAGAGGCTTAAAAAGACAAATGAAACAAAAACTAAAAGCCCACCATCAAATTTGCATTGAACCCCCAAGGACAGAAGTATTCTGTTACTTGCATACTCTGGAGCTGTCAGTTTTTCTCCCTTTCCAAGGAAAAGCTGCTCAAACCCACGTGGGACACCTCCAGTTATTTGTCTTTTGCTGTTCCCATGAGGGCTGGACTCCGACCTTGCCTGTGCCAGTGTGCTCTTGTGTGTTGAGACATGGGGAAAAGAGGCAATTTAATCCAACCTTTTCCCAGTGTTCCACATCCTCTGTAAAGCACACGGCCCTGAATCCTAACAGCAAAGTCTGTCGGTGTGTAAGAACAGCAACCTGCACTTCAGTGGGAAATACAGAAGCAGCATTGGACATCTTTGGATTAAAAACCAGCTGACAGCCTCTGACAAAAATGTCAGCAATCAAGTGTGGGCTTTCACTTTTTAGAGCTTTAAAACCATACAATTTCTAAAGAAAAATTTTTCGGGGGGGTGGGGGGGGCCAGGTTGAAAGGAACAAGTACATAAGACTCCAAATGCTAAGGAAAATTCCTTCTTGTTCATAGGCAAGACTAAAATTATAGAAGGAAAAAAGCTGAATCTAAGAGGAATGGCTTCATCAGGAAAACAGTAAATGTGCTTGCTTTCAGCCACATGAAAATCCAGAAAGAAAAGAAATGCTACTTCACTTCCTTGTTTGGTTCACTTCTAGTTAATGCTGCTTATTTCTGGTTTCTAGAGAAACCAGGGAAGGTTTGAAGGGCTCTCCTATCAAAACTGAACATATACAAAAGCAGGAGTGCCAACACACACAATGACTGCAGACATTTCATTAAAAGAGTAGTATAGTCATGACAATGTAATACAGGTAATTTTATATTCCATAATACATAGATATTAGGTAAACATGAGGAATCTGGTACTCTTCTCTCTTTAAATACAAGCAATATTTAAACCAACAGATAATAAAGTGAAGCTCATATAGAAGCACCTATTGGCATGTTTGGATACAAACATTTAAAAAAACTTATATGTCCTCACAAAAACAATCATACCAGAACAGTCAAAAAAGTTCTCCAAGAGCAAAAACAGTGGGAAAAAAAAGGCAAATAACCAAATCAAATGGTTAAACTGCAAAAATCTGAAACCACCCCAAAAACTTACAAAATCCTTTTTCAACAGACTTTTTTCAAAGTTGTCTTAGATTAATAATTCAGCTTGTTAAATGTGTTCTTTAAAATGCTGCATTTAAGCAATGCAATATCACCCACCTATGCTTTTCTTAGGGGAGTAGGGTGGAGAGGATCAAACTAGATGAGACTTATAAATGTTGAAAAAAATACATGTTACATGTCAGGAAAATTTCTGATCCTTTGAGTGATTAATGAGTATCACTCAATTTAAAAAGAAATCCAATCCTCCCACAAGAAAAAAGTTAGAGAAGGAAAATGAGAAGTTTACTGGATTGCAATAGTAAAATAGATTTATTCTGCCATTAGATTAACAAATGCATTAATGCTTACCTTGACACTGGGCTTCTTAATGGAAACACCTCTGTACCAACCTGAAACCAGATAAAACACATTCTAATTATTTGTGGCACTGCTGTCTTTACACAGAAGCAAACTGACTACAACTAGGCAGTTACTGAGATCATCTAAAAACCAGCTGTGCCTCACATAGGTGAAATTTTTAAAAGATCTTTTTTGTTAGGCTGTTTTGTAAAAATTACTTTTATTTTGCTCTGCAATAATGACAAACCCTTAACAACCAGCAATGCTCTTGTTTGTTCCCATCAGGAATAAAAGCAGATTAGCTAGTTCCCATACTAACAACCCTTAGTCACTGTGGCAAAGATTCATTCAGCACTCAGGGAAGAGTCTGCACTGAACACTTCTTCCAGGCTGGCACATGAGTCTTCTTGCAGTGTTTATCTTGACAAAATCTCCAGACTTCAGAAACCTGTAAAAGCCATTATCATAGATTTCTAATGTGCTTTAAACAAATATAAATTCTTTGCATGTGTCTGGTCTTATGTATGTCTGAGTAGAGAACAGGCTTTAGGATCTAATTTACACAGCCCATTATTATTCTTGTATTCCCCATCAGGAAACAGCTCCAGACAGGACGATAAACGAGGAGTAAAACACAAAGCTGCTAAAGCTGCAAGTTAAACGGAAGAACCCAGCTCCTGCTGCTTCCCACAGGTGACAGTGGTGTCACTGCAGGATTCAGCTGGGAATAAAAGGGGCTGAAAACCTCACCCAGCTGAGGAGTGGAAAAGCAGCACACTCTGGAGCTGGGCCTGGAAGAGCCTCAGGACTGCAGAGGGACAGTGGGTGCCTTTCTGGGGAGAGGGCCTGGCCTTCCTGGCCACCCCAAATTCCTGGGCAAACTTGGCCAGGCCCAAGCCAAGTTCACCCCCAGGTGTCATAAGAGCTGCAGCCAGTGGCAGCCAGGTACAGCCCCCACCTGCCAAGAGCCAACACTTCACATCAGCTAAATCCACTTCCCATAAAAAGTCCTCTCATTTTCCCAGTGACTTCCTACTTACTGTGTTTTTCCCTCCCTTATTTTAAATTGCACTGACAAAACCTGCAATTTGCTATGGAGAATAGAGAAGAACAGAACAAAGTAACTGAGTATTTTGTCTCTCTTAGAAAAACGACTTCAGATTTGGCTGTATTATAATAAAAGTCTCATTGAGAGGATTAGATGTGGGGAAGAACTTTAAAGACAGCCTGATAGTCTTGAATTTTTATTTTGTTTTAAAAAGGGAATCTAAGTCAATATGAAATAAAATAACTGATGAATTCAAGACAATTGCAAATCATAGTGAAGAAAAAATGTAAAAATTAAAATCCATCTTTTTCATTACACAAGCTTCTCATGAAGATAGGACATAACACAAGGATTTGTTTTCCTATGAAATCATTGTTGATATTTTAAAAATAAACTATTGTTGTTTTGAATGCATTTTAGTTGATCAAACTTTAGGGCAATCATATCAATATAAACATCAATGCACGAACAACACATATAGATCCTTAACATGAGTGATTTCTAGAACGCCACACAAATGTGCCCACACCTGCTTTTGAGCAACAGATGCTGCATATTTTTAAGGTCATAGAAAAAAATAAATGCATTTATCCTGTGATTCACGGTTACTAATATTAAATACAGTCTGTACCTCAGAAATAACCAGACATTTAAGCTCTAAGACAAACAGAACGACAAATTTCTTGGTAAATGGAGAAAAAAGTGGTTTTATCCAAGTTTGTGAACAGACCTGTAAAAAAACAAAACCCAGTAAAGGGGGTGACAATTAATAATCTAGATCAGCAGGGTAGTAAACAAAAACCTAGCTAATTTCTGAAGCTTATGTTCTTCATTCCAAAACAAATTTTCAATGTTTACAAGCTCTGTGTTTACATAGTTGTGAAAAACAGGCAAGGAAGGACCCTGAGAAATCACCCAGCTCATCCAAGCCATGTCTCCAAATCTCTCCTCACATTTAGTCTGGTTTAAACAGCATCCAATCATTTATTATCAGGGCTGAATAACACTGCACTCCTTGCCTGTGGAAAATGATCCATACATCTGTAAAGCCTAGATTCCAAGGTATTTCTGCACCAAATTCCAAGGATACTCTATTTCTGCTACTCCACATGGGCCAGTTTGAAAGCAGTGGTGTTGCACAGGCAACTTTTTAGAAGAAACTTCTTTTACAGATCAACACTGGCTAGTAAAACTACAGGTAACATGTGAAGTTTTGGTATAGTACTTGGAAATCTGGCATATTTATATCAAGTGGAGATGGCAAATCCTCACTGGACAACCTATTTCAATGGCTCAGACAACATAGATTCCCTTTACAACCTGAACTTTCTTCGAGTCTATTTGAATATTGGATTTTCTTTTTCTTTTGGACATCATGGAAAACATTTTGTTGACTTCCCTCTTGTAGTTTTCTTCATATATTTGAGTAGTTGTTAAATTTCCTTTAATCTTATAAATTGTGCTCTCCAGATCTCACGTGTTCTTTTATTTTTATATTTTTTAATGTAGTATAGTTTTTTTTAAGTCACCCCTCTCTATTTTGAGTCTCCTTCAACTCTGTGCAAGCAAGAGACAGTCAAGGAGCTCAGCAGAAGCTGAAAGCCCCACACTGTAAAATGCACAACTTGTTCTCTATCACAAAGTAAAAGCTATGGGAAAAGGTACAATGATTTTTTTTTAAAGGCACATTTAGAAAATTGCATCTGCATTACATTATTCCCTAAAATGAACTAAATCTGCATTCTGGAATTAGTCTTAAACACATTAATATTGATGTAATCATTTATCTTCAAGAGCATTTGTTTTGGAGGATTTAATGACAATAGTCATCAAGCTGAGGCAGGTGCTTCAGCTAATTGTGACCCCAACAAGCACTCCCTGCTTAGACACAGCACTGACCAACAGCTTTAGGTGTCACTGCACTGCAAACAGTAAGTGTCAATATTTCAGAGTTATGGCATGCATTTAGTGACACGTGGTCTTCAGAGGGTACTGACTTCACAGAAATGGTGAAGAAGAAGAAAAACACCACTCTAAAGTGACAAGAATTTAGTGAATAAATTAATGTGAAACAATGATCATGCCTGCAGTGAGGCTGGGAGGGGACAGAGCTGAGATGGCTGACCTGAATCAGCCAAAGGGATATTCCATACAACACACATCATTTGGTACAAGAAAACCAAGAATTAGTCTATCAGAAATGCCACTCTAAAACCACCTGTACCAGTGGAAATCCAGTGGGGGAACTTGAAGCCAGATTAGAGAATCTGCAAACAGTTGGACAAAGACTAAAAACCCCTCTTTCCAAAGGTGTGTCACACTCAGGAGTCTCAGCAATAGTGCAGCCCTAGTTAAGTTGCAGAAGTAGCTCTGGGGCAGTCCTGCACATCTCAACCTTTTCATTTCAGCGACTGGAAGAGCTACCAATGATTTTTTGATCTTTACTTGAAAGTGTATTGAATGAAAACGGATATTCTTTCTAAAAGCCATCTCATAACCTTTTTCAGATTTCCACTTAACCCACAAGAGGTCTGTCACATGGAAACAGCTCACCCCTTTAGAGGACTCAGTAACAAAAAAGCAGAAGGGTCCCAATTGAAAGATATTGATCTACTTTTCAGAAAAATAAAGCTCAAGTATCAGTGTTAAGTAAAGAATCATGAGCTGCAGACTGTAGGAAAAAATAAATTCTGCATATAACTTCTTGACAAACAAAATTCTGAAAATAAATTACGTAAGTATTTATGGTAAATCCTAAAGGTAAAATTTGTTCTTAAATAAAGTACTGCTAGTAGAATCTGCTACAGCAACTTGAGCATTCTTTGTCCTACAAAAATCAATGTACTTGGCAGTAATGTGAGTAACCCTCACATCTGGAGCAAAGCTGTCTTTTGCATATGCAAGCCAATAAACAATTGCTTTTACCTTGTTACCTGCATGTGAACTGCTTTGCAGAGCTGAAGGCACCCGAAGTGACCCCAGGAGAGGGACAGGAGCAGCGCTCAACGAAAGCTTCCCAAAGCCCGGAGCGCTCCGTCCCGAGCTGGCTGCTCCGCACGTGCCGGGCAGGAGGAGCAGCAGCTGAATCCCTGCCCAGCCTGCCTGCACCACTTCGGGGAGCAGCCTAGGGCCAGCAGAGCCACAGGAACATGCTGATAATGCTGCCAGGGCTGCATTATCACCACGACAAAAGGCAAAGAGAGATGGGATGTGTTTTACTGCGGCATTGGCCAGAGGACTGTCAAGAAGCCGCAACTTTCAGTAACTGGGCAAGATCCGCCGCAGCAGAGGTGTGAGTCTGAGAGGCTTCACTTCCATGGGCACATTCCACAAAATGCAAAGAGGGGGAAAAAGAATGAAAAGGGGGAGGGGAAAAACCAACAGGAAAACGGATATCTCACTGGAGACATCTTCCTCAGGCCAAAAGCAAATTGCTGGGAAGGAGTCACTTTGGCCCAGGCAGCCACAGGTGAGCTCCTGACTCAGATGGGAGGAAACCTGCAGGGCTCCCACAGCACTGACAGCCTGGAGTGGGACTCCTCTCTCATCTGTATGGCACAGCTTGGAAGCATGGCAAAGGCATCACTTCTCAAGCACATAGAATTCATCAAGAATTTTTTAAAAACCCTAACTGTAAGTTATATCTGCTGCTTAAATGTCCCAAATGCCAGAAACACTTATTTTGATCATGCCATCACTGCTGGAATAACTTTAAATATATTTTATGCATGGTTTAAGAACACAATTATTAATCCACACACATGAAAACCATGTAGATAAATACTTGTGTGGATAGCAGAATTTGCATGGGTAAGATAATATTCTTTTAACTGGTGCTTCAGGCATCAGCTGGTGTTTCCATTCCTCAGTGAATATACAAGATTCTCAAGGTAATAATTACAGTTACTGAAGCTATAGCATTTTTAATCTGAAGAAAATTGCCCTCTAGCAATAAAAACAAATGGACAAAACAGACATTTTAAATTTAGTCTGAATGCCACTAGTTACTGACAGCCACTGCCTGTGGCAGGGCAACAGCCACGCGACTTGAAAGACAGTGTCCTTCAGAATGCACAGTCCAAATGTGTATTTCAAACAAGGAGTGTGCTCATACTTTGCCACTTGACAAAAGAAAACTCCATCTTTCAGCATTTCCAGTGCCACACTAATGCCCCTCCAGGCACAGCAGGCAGAGCAGAGAACTCCACTTGGTGTTTCAGTTCTCCCTTGGTGCCAAGATCATACGGAAGGGCTCAGAGAGGGGAAAGCTGTGAATGACAAGCACAGGTCCAAGTAGTGTCTTGATGAACATTTCTAACCTTTGAGTAAGACCAGTGGAGGATCTGAGAGTCCTTTGTGAAAGCAGTAACTACAAAACCTCCCTGGTAACACCTCGTGCTTTACAGATGGTGTGTGTTTGATGGAAACACAGGAGGAGCTTCTGTAGCTGCAGAGGAAAGGCAGGTACCAAGTCCATGAGTTTTATTTACTGGAATAGTGGGCAGTGGGGGGCCTTTGTCAGACCTAGGAAGGGTTAAAAACCAGTGATTTAGATATTTGTGGTCTGGTATGAAGGCACACAGAGCAGCAAGCACACAAATTTGGGGAAATCCAAAAGTTCCAATTTCAATAATGTGAACAAGAGTCAAACTAAAAAAGACAACTCTATTTCACTCCATTTCATTTAAAAAAATGCATAGACAGCCACAATATTTTTAACATGTTATCAGTTGGTAGTTATATTTGTATTTATTAACCTTAGAGGTAAATACATGTATGTGGGTGTGGGGGTGTGTGTATGCACCTACATTTGTTTCTTTCCTCTGTAAATATCTATAAACCTTAGCTGTAGTGGTACCCAAAATCTTGAAACAGGAAAATACCTCCTCTTTCATTCAATTCCTCTAAAAGCATGGACTGCTTCTTACACCAATCACTACAGAAGAGCACTTGCTCTTTTATAATAAAAATACAGTTATTCATTAAGTTATTATGATTAAAAATAAGCACATTCAGAAGTATAGCTACTCTTTGAATCTTCGTCAGCCTTGAATTCTCCGAGGCAAATTCTTCAGGCAAGTCTCTGAAATCATAGTTCACATCACTAAAAGTTTTTGTGTATGTGAATCTTTCCAACCCAGACAGAAAAATCCCTGCTGCAGACAATTATGCATAAACTATTCAAGAAGTGAAGCTGAAACAGCAATGGATCTCCTCTGACTCTCACAGCAGTGACCCTCATTTTGTGTAGGTTAACATTATTTTATCCAGTCTGTCTACACAAAAGAATCCCCACCAAAGAACGCAGAAGTAGAGGACCCTGTTAAACAACCACTTAGACAAGAATGCTTAAAAAGCAACTGCTTTTTTTTCCCCTTTTAAGAGCCTACTTTGCACATTTAGTGCGCTTTTTTGCATAATTCACACATGCAAGAGCTGCAGCACAGACCATCTGAATATTCAGATGAGTTTCATAGTGTGGAGTTCCAGATGTTATTATCAAAATTAATCTTTTTATACACAAAGTCCATGGTAAAGGCACCTCAACCAAAATTACAGGACGGACGGCTTAAAATACAAAACCAAAAAAATTCTGTACAAACCACCTTCCATCCAGGAAAACCCTGTCTGAGGACCTCCTTTCTCAGCAATTTGAAGACTGGCATGAATTGCTTTTGAGGAATCATCCTCAAAACTACCAGCAAAGGAAATATTCAAAGTCTAATTATTTTAACACTGTAAAGACAAGTTGGATTATCCACTTGCTTTTCCATAAAAAAACTGCTCCTTGGAGATTGTGCTTTTATTTCCCAGTTTTAAAAATTTCCCAGAAATAGCTGGAAAATACCATTACTGCTTTCAGCAACATACAGTGTTTAATTCCCTTAGATTTATCCCATCCTAAGCAAAGGGATACTTTTTATCCTGAGCTTGCACCATGTTCTAATTTACAAGACCTGGTAGAATAATTACAATCTGCCCTTAGTGTGTGAGCACAGCTTAGCCCATCACAGCAGTTGTGGTTTTTAAAAAAGCATGGGATTGTTTACAGCAAGCTTCTTTGTGGGTAATTTTCTCCACTGCACTGCAAAGCTCTCATTCAACAGAATTTTTACAAATGTTATGTTACTAGAAAAATTAGCATAGAGAAGGTGACTTTTTTGTGATGAGTTAAGTCAGCGGGAAAACAAACACCTGAGTACAAGAAAAAGCATCAAGAGCAAAAGACAATTCTAGGCATGAGAGAGGCAAAGCAGAGCCTGCTGACAAGCATGCAGAAGGTCTGGGGAGCAACATGAACACTGGAGATGAAAAATTACTTTAAACTGAACAAACAAAAAACCACATCTACAACTTTGTGGAATGTTAATTTGGAATTCAAATTTGTGGATCTGGGTTTTGAATTTGTTCAACACCTCAGGAATAAGGTTACATTATTCCACCTCAGACTACAGTGAAACATGTACTCTTACTGTATCTTGTCAACCTACTTCTCACCAGACACATTTTACAACACTTGCTTGAACATTAGGATAAGAATAATTTTCCTTTTACATACAACTTCAATCACATTCTTCATTGTGAATAAAGCAGAGCATTAGGACATTCAATTTATTCACAAACAGACATCTCCAGCCACATAAGAACCGTAAAATTTACAATGGCATTTTGCTTTAGGTACAAAAACACACATCAAAATAAATGCAAAAAAATCTCCCCTAAACCCATATTTTTTACATTTTTTCTGATATTGCTAATCTATTTAATAACTAATATTTCCACCTATTCAGATGTTTCTAAGTAATTAAACTGATACACTTAATAGAAATGCATAACAGTAACACTGAGAAAATATAGTAAAAAAAAAAGATACTGATTCTATACTTTACATGATGAAAATTCAGTGTAAGACCCAGTTACAATACAACAATCAGGTCAGGGTTCAAGATTTTCTGGACAGATGGTTAACTTCAAACACACTGACCCCCTATCAGACTGGATTAGTGCCAAGAGCACTCAGCCTTTCCTACGGAAAGTGGGTCAGAGTGGGTTTTATTCAAGTGCTTTGATTTGATGCATCATGATTTCCAAAGAACTTATTAAAATCTGCTAGATTAAGATATTGGTATATTCTTACATAGAAAATGGGGTTCCTTCTTGGACATCACACTTACCTTCACATTTCTCCAGGATCTGGACAGTTTCACCTAGTTCCAGGACCAAGCCTTGTGGAACAGTTCCTCGGAAGCTGCATATCACTAGAGGGTGGGGAAAAAGAGAGAGAGACATATGAGGCTTGGATCTTTGTGTGAATTTTCTTCTAAGCATAGCCCTTTAGCTCACTCCCTGCATAAAAATAGCTCTTACATAGCTGCCCAGAAAACCTGTCAGCCAACTTTTCCTGATCAGGTGTGTTTATTCCGGCCCTTATCAGAAATTAAGCTCAACAATACCATAAAAGCTGAGCTTTTAAAAAGATTTTTAAATTAAGCAAGGCTTCTAATCACTTTAATCAGCAACCTCTGATTTATATTGCATACAAAGATTTCCTTGTCTCACAATTCTTACTCTACTCCACAGCCCATCAATGGAACGGGCTGCCCAAACTGCAGAGATTACAACAGGAAATTAACTCCAGCAATTACTTTTCTCCAAGTTGAAACTATTTCAAGTATCATCTGTGCATCTAATAGACTGCAAAAATCCTATAATACCATAGATTATATTTAAGCAGACATACGAAAGAATCAATAAGAATCTGTACTTTTCATAAGCACTATCTAACACGCTAACACATCTTATTTTTCCAGGTATCTTTAATTTTCATTAACCAGGGAAAATAAGAACCCATCTTAATGTTTCAGAAAATATGAATACAATAAATAAAAATACTAAATTAAACTCGATTTTTAAAATAAGTTTTAAAAATTCACAGTGTATAATGATATATTCTTCAGCTATATTTACCAAAATACAACAGGGACATGAACACGGGTAGTTCCCTCAAACATGAGATGTCAGAACAAAGGGTGAATTGCAGTCCTACCTCCCCCCCAGGCCCAGCATTAAAAACTCCCCCAGGCACAGATTTAAAGCAAGCACTCCAGTACTTTGCTCCAGGTAAACACACACTCAGAAGAGCTCCCCTGTACATCACCTACACACCCCGGAGCATTACAAGTGGAATTCCACGAGTTGAAACAGTGACCCCCAGTGGGCACCATCCTTTTCTCCAACTCAAGAGAACATTCACTCCCCTTGGAATGCAAACACTCCAGCTGTGGTCAAGATGCTCCCAAGTGATGGAGGCACATTTCACAGAATATTCTGAGTTAGAAGGGACCCACCAGGATCACTGAGTCCCACTCAAGTGAATGGCCCATAGAGGGATCAAACCCATGGCCCTGGAGTTCCCAGCACCATGCTCCAACCAGCAGAGTCCAGCTCCTCTCTAAAGACCCTCCCATGCCAAAGCCATGAGTCCCTTCTGACTGCACATGAAGCAGACAGGCTGGAGTCCAGGGGAAGAACACCATGGAACCCAAGGCTCCCACCTGCACCATGTACCACGAGGTAGGGCTCTTGCACCTTGAATTTCTAAGAAATAATGAGAAATGCAGAGACAAAACTTCCACCAAAACAAAACTGCATTTTAACCCTTTGCACACACTTCATAATGGGCAAGGGAAGGAAAGAACAAACCACACCCACCAGGCAAACATCCAGATGAGGCCAATACAAGAAAGAGTGAAAAAAAGATCTAAAGGGAACCAAATGGCATCAAATGTTTCCATTTCCACAGTGAGACTCAATGAAGGATTTAATCCCAAGAGTTAAGAACTCAGAATTTCATCAACAAACCTAAACTGCTCTCGCAGCTCTTATGGCCCAGCAGAAGTCACCGTCAGTTAAATGAGGCTTTAAATTCTTGTTTACACCAGAGGCGGGGGAAACACAACAACTGGCTCCAGACTGGAATAATGCAGACAGCATAATCCAACAAAAACTAAGCTCATCAGCATTCCGGATCCATTCTTCACCCATGAAGAAATCATAAATATGGATTTCAACCAAAGAAAAACTACTTAAAGCCTCTCCCAAAGTGCAGGAACACTGACAACTGAAATGATGAACTGGCAGGACATAATCAAACCTCCAGTGGCTTTTCCTTCATTTTTTTTTCCTTTTGGTTTTTTTTTTTTTTTTTTTGGTCCCTTCAGTATTTTAGATAGCTGGATCCTTTAAATACAGAAAATGTTTTCTTTTTTCTAATTTGCAGCTTTACCAAATTAAGAACATACAAGTTGATTTGCAAAATACCACAAAGTCCTGTATTAAAGGTGAATTTTTAGTTCAAACAAACAAAATCACTAAAAAATTAATGTATGTCTCAAAAAGGGGAATTTCAAACACCTTGGGTAAAAAGGTACCTTTGAAAACACCAGAAAACAAAATGGAGAAGCATTAATATAGTAATAAGATACTAATTTATGAGAGTAATTTTAGATACATTATTAATTTTAAGAATTAATATAGGCATGATAATATTAAAAGCCCGTTTCTAGACCATTTTCATCTTTTCTGAACATGCCATGGATCTCGTGACAGAGACACCAGTCATGGGACATGTGGGTGTTAGTGGCTGTAGACAACAGAAAAGTTAAATCATGGAGGAAAAACAACTCAACTGGTCTTACTCAGCCAAGCCCAACAAGAAACAGTAACTCTGAAAAGTATTACTGCATGCTAACACTGCATTAGGTGCTCTGAATTAACAAACAGCAGCTGACTTCCTACGACAATTAGTTACTATATTAAAGCTATGAATCAAGGATGGAGCTGGGACAGAAATTACCAGTTCTTTGGCCATCAAATATTTGCCTATTATGTAATAATACAGGTGAGTTTGGAATAAAAGCTAAAGGAAAGGTACCAGGAAAAGACAGTACCAGGGGTTTTTTCAATTGCTGATAGAATAATTTTTTAAAATATGGTCAGGAATGGTGACTTTAATATATTTAGTCTTACAGGAAGTAATTCTAATAGATGTGTTAGTTTACAGATACAAACTGTCCATTTTTAAAAGGATCCTACTGGTCACAGAAAGAACATCTGATACAAGGACTCTACCATATGTAATCGGCTCTTTAGAATTCAGAGCACTCTAATCATAAGATAAACAAAGCTCTTTTCTTAGGTCTACTTCACTTAAAAAAAAGAATAAATAAGCAAAAAAATCACAAAACAGAAATTAACTGATCCCATCAGCTCTAGATACAACCTTGGTGATCATACTCAATTAGAAAATTAATTCTCATACAAATGTAACATCTCCCCTTCATTCTCAATACAACAGTATGGAATCTAATTCCTTTTGTAATCATCAATAAATTATGTTAGTCTCTTCTGTTTGACAATTTTTATAATCAACCCGTAGGTTTTGTAATCAATCTGTAGGTGAATAGCAAGATAGATATTATCAAAACAGTGGAAGCCAAATCTCAAGAGTAAATGATTTTCCAGCCACACTAAATCAAAGTCAGGAAAAATTAAAGAATCCAAATAAACTGACCCAATAGACCAAACTGTCTTGCTAAACTGTGTAACAAGAGCAAAATTTAACATTTCTGAAATAAAAAAGAATGGTAAAAACAATGCCTGATTATGACAGAATCACAGAAATTTAAGGCTCTTTTATAGTCTGATTTATTATTACAACAGTTACTTCCAAAAAAGTTATGGATGTTACTCATTTGTTAAGCTAAAAATGCATTATGCAAGACAATCTTATTTATAAAGTCTCTTTTAGGTACACAGTTCTTCTTAGCAGCATTATTTGAAAAATATGATCACAAATATAAATGAGAAATACAGAGTAATTCAGCTATTCTGAAGAAAACCATTTACAGAGACAAGTCTGACAACTGATTTCTTTCCTTTCCACAGAGAAATTTTTTACCTGACATGATCACCTACAAACTATCCATCAATCCATAAGTTTCCATCATTTCTTGCAAGATCCATGTCCTCGGTCACCAGAACACACAAGTAACACATCATCAAAACAGGCACAAAGCAAAGCTTTTACCCACCAGTTTACAGATCTGACTGATCCCTCTTGGATTCCTGGACACACTGCTGAAATATTTAATATTTATTTTCAGCTATGAAGCCCCTTGCCATCGTTCAGGTCTATAAGGAGGTCATAGTTCCCCTCACAAAGTCATTTCAGCCAGCAGTTAAAGCCAACATTTGCTAAAGAGGAAAGCTTTGAAAAAGCACCACATGCCATGTGATACAGGAATTATCTCCAAGACTGAAGTCTCTTATCTGTGGTACTTAAACTGGACCACAGAGAAGGAAATCCTTCCCTCTTCACCTCTGGAATTTATCAGTAAGAAAGGCACAAACCAGTTCATACAGCCAGTGACTCTCATGCTGTACCAGAACACATGAAGGAATTGTGGGATACAACATATAAGAACAGATGGCGTTGGAATAATGGCTTCAAAAGTCAAGGATCCAGGAGATAACAGATTTTTCCTTGCCCATAGATATGCCCTGACACAGTATAATATAAACAGCTGCATTGCAAGTCACCAGCAGAAGAGACACTGCATCAAAAGATAAACAGGACCTGTTAAGCCAATGCATCTTTGCACACCTCTGATTCCTCCTGTGCTCCACCTAAAGCAGCTCCTTCCTATGTGAACAAAGAAGATCCAATTGATACAATTCAAGAGGTTTTACAAACTATGTTCTCAAACAGCCCCTGTCAATAGCTCTTGAAAATACTGCACTTAGCTGTGATAAAGTGGGAAGGTGTTTGCATAGATAAATAATTAGCAAAGTGATGTGAAATAAAAAAGCCATTTCCCTTAGTGAGGACAGATTGAGCAGCAAGCTCTGAAGGGATCTCTGTTGGAATATTTCCTGTTTCAAGTATTCCTAAATAATCAAAAAAAGCTCATCACTTAGAGAAGCCACAAAGTTTATAAGGCCACTCAGCTATTCACAGTAATAAAGAGCTATAGATGGACCCAAGCTCCACAAGCAGAACTGGCAGATGAGCAGTTTTCAGTTCACCTGTGTGGCATTCCATGAGGGATGAACAGTCCTCACCTCACACACAAAATCATTATCTCCCTTGCTAGTGCCACACTGAGTGGAACCCTAGAATGTCAGAGGTCTTACCATAAAAGTCAGTGCTCAGCCACTGTCAGAGACCACCCCACATTGCACAGAATATTGTCTTGGGGAAAAAGGGAAGACACCATTACCCACAGTACTGCATAAAATTCCCAATGAATGCCACATGCCAGTTTTCCCCTTTGCCAAAAGCTAATGCTTTGCCAAAAAGGACTGAACAGCATAAGAACAGGTAGAAAGAAGCGAGAGAGAACATAGCAAGGACTGAATAAGGATTTTTATGTGATTGATTGATTGACTGATTGTTAACCAAGATGGGGCTTCTGTACCAGGAAGGCTGAAAGGGTGGAGAGGGGATAACTGACAGAAGGTGCACAGGGAACTGTTGCTATTCACCTCTTCCAGTTCACAAAGCAGAGCAGCGTCAAATGAAGCAGCAGAGTTCAGAACTTAAAGTACTTTTCCACACAGTGCGCAAACGGTGAAACTCCTCATGAGATACTGTGGGTGACAGAAATTAAATACACTCAAGCTTCAAAGCCAGCAGGACAAATCTATGGATGTGCCCCACCCTCAGCTCTGCAAGGCCCTGTCCCAGGAAGCACCGGAGCCTGGGGAAAGCTCCACCCCTGACTGCAGCCACGGCCGGGGCAGGACACCGGGATGGGACGGGGCAGGAATGCTGGGATTATCAGGGAGTCACCGCCTGAGCTTCTGCTGTCCTGTGCCAGTGACAAGATATCTGAACACCAGGATGGCAAAGAGGAGAGCACAACTCAGAGAAATGCTGAATCAGATTTCACCTGTGTCATTGTTACTTTCTGCTGCAAGCCACAGAGGTGATTTCATTTTTGCGGTGATAATTTAAAATGTATCTTGCTCTTATAATTCTTTCTAATTCAGGTTCCTGCGTCCCAACCTCCCCACCCAGTCTCATCTGGGCTGCAATGCTGCCACTGATCATTTCTCAAATGGATGTCAGTGCCCTGATAACCACAGCAATAGAAATGTGTCACATTTGTCACATCAACAGTGGGAAAACCCAGGATAACAAGCCAGAGAACTACCCAGCCCAACACATCCAGCTGCTCATTCCCTTAAAACATCGGTTTTTTTCTTAGCATTTTCTCAAAGTTATGCAATGAACTGACAGGGCTATATGCCTTCTCATGTACTTTCTTATGTTTTTAACCTATTTCTACACATTTCACTGAAGACTACAAAAATATTTTGATCTTGCATAATGTTCTATTTACACTACATAATATCAGTTCAGCTCATGAGTAATTTCTTTATTTTCATAAAGGAAGAGAGCCCTTTCCTCCTCACTGTCCAAGCCGTAACAATGAAAATCAGAAGAACTTATTTAAGTGAGGGCTGAGAAACAAAATCAGTTCAAGAGCTTTCCATGTTTACATTGTTTCTTTTTCCTTCTCCAAATCTAAACTATGTGTCTCTAAATCATTAAGCAGGCTTTTAAAAAGTATTATTTATTTCCCCGGTTTTCATATCCACAATAGAAATCATTGCTACTGGAACAGATCCAATATGCTAAACCACATTTTGTCTTTTCTTTATCGTAAGATGTTGGTAAGGCCATGATTTAATTGACTCTATGGGTTAATTTGGGGGGGAAAATTGTAATTTCGTGAATTCTCCACACATCTCCATTTACAAAAGATAGATCTTCTTGGACTTCACGACAGTTTTTTCCTGTTCTCAACTCATTGTTAATATTATCTGCCTTATTAAAATTCTGGTAGCTTGCAATATTTTTAGATGACACTTGCAGAACAAGTGTTTCAGGTTAAAGTATGTAATTTAATTTTTATAAAAAATTACTGAGTGTACTACACTCAGTCCACAGTTATTCAGATTATGCACTGACCATCCCTCAGTAGATCTTCAACTAAACCCATTTCATGAGGAATGGCAGGGAGAACACACAGGAGAGGCATAGCTGCAGTTGTATTGCTCCATACCCAAAATACCTTGACAAGGTATAATCACACCAAGCAGACACTGAATTGGGTTCTGTGCTACAAATGTCAAAGTTCTCGAGTTCTCTGATGGTGTAATTTATGCTTTATAACACATAAGCATGTTTTAAACCCACACCTCTACCACACCAGCTAAGAACTTGGAGTATGTGTTTACTTAGGGTAAACACAGACTCTGAAATTTCACAGTCCTTATACAGCATTTTGTATTCAACTACTACTCATTGTCACCAGTTAACACAGAACACAGGTCAATCCCTGAGCTTAAGATTGATTTTGATTGATTAGTATTAAAGATTGAATTAAATACTAGATCAATATTAAACAATCTAGTATTTAATATTTAAGAAAATAATGTAATTACTCCAAACGGATAAACTAATATTATGAGCACGTATCTTTCCCTAAAATATTTTTTCAATTAATCCAGCTATTAAAATTGTCTAGTATGACACAATATGTAGTAGGTTTAAGAGCTGAATAAGATAAACTTTATTTTTGTCCCTATAATACCCAGATGATAATAAAGGCTCCATGTAATCCAAGAGTCACCAGGTGAGACCAAAGATGACTCTAAATCCAATACCTTTTCCCTAACAGAAGCTAAAACAAGGAGGGGAAGGAAGGGTATTAGAACAGGGCAAGGATGTGGCTTTCTCCAACTTGAGACATCTGTGGACTGGGCCTTCTTAAAAGAAGGTTCTTATTTGTATTAATTTTATATATGTATTTAGTAGCATTTTCTATACATTTTCTTCTATGGAGCCACCCAAATGTTGTTGAACCACATCAAATTTTAACAGCCCCATCAGCCCAGAACTCCACACAACTCTTCCATCACAAAGAAATGGGGGTTCACTTGTTTGGCTCCTGTGTCACCAACACTCCCAGGAATTGTATTAAACAAGCGAACCAACAATTTTTATTCTTCCATTCCACGGTATTTGTGTTTTGAGAATTTTCTAAGCTACCTTTGCTTAATAATGTATTTTCCAAGAAGAGCAGATGTGGATTTTTTGCATTTAGGGATGGCAGAGGGAACAGTCTCCAGGCTAGGGCAGGAGGACTGAGCAGGAAAACCAGCACTGACACAAATTATCCCACAGAGGACAAGAGAGAGGAGAGATTTAACTTTACCTTTCCGTGAGGCAACTGTGTTGCACAACCACGCCTACAGGCAGCACTGAATTAATACTTCCCAAACCTCCCTGTACCTTCCAGTCTGAGCCCCTCTCAGAACCACAAACCTTTTCCCAGCAAAAAGGAGTAGTTCTTGAATACAGAAAATTGTGGGTTTAATAATTTAAAATAACAAGATGTAGTTTATGATGAAAAAATCCTTTCACATTTTTAGAACAAAATTAAAGGCCAATATGATTAATTTTTTCCTTTGTGGAACTGCTTGATTAAACCTGGCAGCTTCACAGATTGCACAGTTATAGTCTGATCATATTTGACAAGGGAACAGAACCATGAGGAAATGAAAAAAAAAAATTTCCATTTTATTCTACAAATACCTACAATAATATTTTCACCCTCACAATACACCTTCCAGGTATTTAAATTATTAACTGTGGGTGAGGGCTTCAATTATTTGCCAGAAATGAATCTGAGACTTGCAGATTTATTTGCAAGTCCAGGCCTCATTCAGTAAGTATGTTCACAAAGAATACAGGGAACAGACCCCAGGTCCAGCACTTCTAAAACATTCCTGTTTAAGCAAGATGACAATATGAATAATTTAGATATGGAAGAGAGGATATATCCAATTACACCTTAAAAACCCAAACAAAACATGAAGTTTTTGCAGAAGGGGCATTTCTTGCAGAGTGTATTGGTACACATGACACAGAACAGGCCTCTAATCCGATTGGAATTGCCAGGCACTAATGTAATACACACACACAAAAAAGATTATCAAAAGCTGATTAAAAGCCATCCAAACATTACAATCGAAGAGTACAGATTAAACAAAACACATGGTTTAGAAGAGGGCTAAAAATTTTTTGACCTTATTAATGGTCTTTATGAACTTTCATGCCAAATCTCGATGAAGAAGAATATACTTCAGAACTGAAAGCAAGGCGTTACACTTTGGGTTCTGTGTATTGCCAAAATTACAGTACAATTAAGTGAAGGTATTTCAGGCTGCCCGGGGAGCAGTGGCAGTTGCTAGGCAGCATCTGCTCCTGTCAGAGATGCTTCTTTCTTTGTGCAGTACAGAACCTCAGCCAGGAATACTGCCACCAATGGATTATTCCAAGGCAGCTTACTGCCATCACATGGCATCTGCAAAGTGCTCACCCGCTGCCTAGCAACACCGCCTCTTTCTACTGAGTCATACCAGCACCAGGACAATATTCCTGCAAAAAAAGAAATAGATGCCTGAGAAGAAAGGTGATCATTCAGTAGCACAGCAAAGGATTGCAAGCATCCTTCCCCTGCCCTCCAAGATAAAAATAGAGATAGGGCTCAAAAATCATGAGCTGTTTAAAATAGTTTTGCACATCCTGGTGGCAGGAGGTGGGAGAAAAGTAATGGACCAAAAGCCCACAGTGTTGTCCACTGCCTGAGCTGTGCTAAGGAACTGGTCTTGAGCTCCCAGCTTTGCAAGGATCTATCCTGTTACTTCATCCTCTTCCTGTCACTCTGTTCCATCAGTTCATTCACCCATACAGCATTCCCTCTATGCAGGAAGCAAATGCAGCAGGCTTTTTCTCCCTTTTAAAGAGAGGCAAAGGCTGTTTCAGCTTCTGAAACCTTCTCCCTCTTTCCAAAACCCAGCTGGCAAAGAGAACACTGAGCACACTCTGCCCAGAGAGGTGAGGAGCTGCTCTGCACGGCTGCCTTCCACATGCTGCAAACGTGAGCCTGTTGAACACTTAACTGTTCAACACAGGAAACAAGGTAAGAAACCAATCAAGTTTTGACTCTCCTGGAGGGTGGAGATTGCACCACCTCTCCAGGCATCCTGCTCCAGGGCTTTCCCACATGCACTGTGGGAATCACTGTTCCTAACTGGAATTCGTCCCCAGGGCTCCTCCTTTCACCCTGCAGCTCTGAGAAGTGCCTGGCCCTGTCTTCTCTGTACCTCCCTAGACAGCAGCTATCCATGAGCCAGCCCTTTCCTATGCTGCACTTCCCAGGTTGTACCACCCCGGATCTTACAGACCCTCCTCTCTCTCCCCTGTGTTCCCACCTCCTCACCTCACCCCTCGTACTGCGAGGTGCAGCCCCAGAGCAACTAAAGGAGGAAGAAAGAGATGATTTCCATCACCATGCTGGTGCCCAGGAACACAGCCAGGGACGTGGCTGCCTACAGGAGAACACCACTGGCTCATGTTCACACATGCAAAACCCCAGGGATCACCCCACAGCACCTTCCAGCCTGTCCCATTTTGCACAGGCTACAGTGTGAGACTTTCAGGCCTCTCGTCTATCTGTTAAGTAAATTCTTAACACAATAAAGCTACCTGGGCATTGATGGGCAATTTGCACATTTTCCATGAGCAGCAGGAAGGGAAAGATGGGGCAGATTTACAAAAGTACATTTACCAGCATACAGCTCCCACATTTTAGCTGAAAATGCTATAAATAGAGCCAGCCTATACTGGCTGCCACACAAGAACCTTGCTGAAAACATCTATGAAACCTATCAATCCAGCCATAGAAACTTTGACTTTTTTGTTTGCAACTAAAATACAAAAAAAAGAAAAAAAGTATTTGACTGACAAAATTGAAGATGCTTTCTTTTCATGATTTTAAACTCTTGCAATCATGACTGAAGCAAACGTGTATTACTTAATGCTATCAACATCATCTGAGATGTTGGGGAAATCCTCCTTTTCTCTTTTTGTGTCCTCCACACAGGTTTTTTTATTATTATTATTACTATTTATTTTGTTATTATTTGTTTTCATTTAATAAACTATTTTCCCCTATTAAAAGGAGAATATGGTCTTCTGCCAGAAATATAGTCACTTCAGAAGTGGGGGAGAAAAAGCCAAAACTAAACCAAACCCAACAAGATCAGTAGTTGCAGTTTGGGGCCTTGCTGTGATGAAGAAAGAGAGAGAAGCCTATTTTCTACCTCCTCTGCCTCTGAGTCCAAAGAGAAGCTGTTTCTGCAAGACCAGTGCTTGAAACACAATCTTCCTTGGCATAAACCCCTTCGACCACACAGATTACCAAACACCCGTTAAAAAGAAAAACAACTGGCCCCTCCCCTCAGATCAGCACACTGGGAAGGGCTGAGCAGGAGGATGGAGGGATGGAGGCATGGAGGGCTGCAGATCACTGTGCACTGCCAGGGGAGCTTCCCCAGCAGGCAGGTTTCCAGTGGATGCTCTGCACACACAGCAGGGCCAAGTACAGCAGTCCCAGGACAGCTCTTCCCACTCTAACAAGTCCCTGCTGGAGGAATGGCCTCACAGTATCACCTTTAAACAGAGGCACAAGCACGGAGAGGATTCCCCTCATCTCTCATCATGCCAGGCCCACAGGTAGTGTCCAGCGCCATTCTGTACAGCAACAGCAGATGTCAGGGCAAGATTATTTCACAAAAATATGCATCCTGCTCTAACAGGTCCAGCAGAACTATACTGTTGTATCTATGGTTTATCAAAATTCAGGTCACCAATCATTCAGATCATGAGCATTTAGAGAGAGAAACAAAACACAGAGATCCACCAAAGTTCAAACCACAGTTTTCAGTAACCCTCTTTTCCAGTAATTCATATATTTTTGGATTACTTGTCCCACTCTGGCTGAGACTTTCTCACCTGAGCCTACACTCTCTGTCCATGTAACACAGCCACACATATACAAAGCAGTGAAGTGGGCAGCTTTCTGCAGACACTTCCACAGGCATTTTCTCCACAAAGCAAGAGGTGGATGAAACAGAAACATCTCCTCCTATCCCCCCACATCCAGACTCAGTTACTGGAAACAGACATTGCTCCCTACAGGGAGTATCCAGCACTGTCTGAGATATTCTCCAATAAAGGCTCTCTGCTCCCTTCACCACTTGTTTGGGCAGCCCACCCAGCACGGCAAAGGACCATGTGCACTGACACCCAAACAGTCATATATTGCTTGCAACTGCCTTCTATTTAACAGTTCTGGGTTTCTCTGACATGAATTCAAGGGTTCCTTCAGGTTCAGAAGACTAAAAGCGCAGGTACCCACAAACATCTTGTGCATAAACATTTTGAGAGGGAAGAAGGGCCCTGCTAGTCAAAAACACAGCCACAAGAGGTTTCCAGAACAGTGAGGCACCTGCCAAAGCACTCTGTGCTACACTCTGGCACCTTGGGTAGCTCAGGGACTTACATTCAACAGAAAGAAATAAAATAATTCACCACTCCATCAACTGCCTACTGCCAACACTAAAAGCATTTAGTGCCCAAGCTTCCTTGCACTGAAATAAAAAAAAAGGTTTGTCTAGATGTTTCAGAGAACACCAGCTTACCTCTGAAAGCACAAAGGCCTGCTTTTAATCACCAAGAATTAGCTGGCACCACTTGTCATAAGCTTTTCTTAAGGCTTAATATCCAGAAAGACTCAAGAAAAGAAAAAGTAGTTAAAAGCTGAAGAGGGACAGAGGGAAGTCTTATCCTTGGAATAAGTAATCACCTCACAACTGCACTGGAAAGCACTCAGTCTGCGCAAAGCCTCAGTTCCCTGCCTTCCAACTATATTCCCTAAGTTTGGTCTAAGGACTTATTGTTTGAACAAACACTAAAACATGTCTAAGAGGAAGGAATTATGGCAAAAAAAACTCCAGAGATGTTTCTTCAGAGATCGTTTCAGGACCTCAGAAGACCTCACAAAGTTCATTTTGACATGGAAAAACTCGAACAGAGGTTTGATTTTAACATTAAGCACTTGAGTGAGATATTTTGTATTTGCCTTGAGGTTCAGTGAGCAGACAGATTCTGAAATAGAACAAAGGTAGAAATGTTGTGAGATTAAGGTTGATTCATTACTTAAAAACAATCAGTGGAAAGACCACTGTCAATCACAACTGGTTTTGGACCAAGACCCCATGGTATGCTTCCTTTGGCCTCTTCCTAACTGCATAGCACAGCTGAGAGAAGAACACAACAAAACTTAGTAACCACACTAATTAAAAAAAAATTTCTCTGGAGAAGGAGGGAAAAGTTGCATCAGTCTCTTCAAGAGCTAAATAATTTTCCACAGACTTCCTGTTCTTTGGTGTTTTCACACCCACATCAGAAAAGTGCTCCTATTTCTCAAGAGAACAAATCTATGGAATACATATGGCCACCAATAACACCAGTTGTTGGACCTGTCAGGCAGTTACAGCTCTTCTGTATGAGAACCATTTCCAAATAACTGTTTAATGTGTTAATCAGAAAAGCTTGCCTATCTACATGTCACTGTGCATATGAACACAGAAATCTTCCCCATTCCCAATTATCCCCCTCTTGTGGGTTTTGAAATGCCAGCAAATGCATGGTAGAGAATTTTATAATTACAAGTTCTGGTAATAGTTCTTACATGTTTCCCTGATGTCTGCACTGGAGTCTGACTTGTTAAGGGCAGAACTGCTGCAAAAAAGGCTTTGCAAGGGTAGTGGGACTCAATTCCAGCTGAGCTATGCCACTGACTGTGCCCCAAGGAAGTTGCTTTCAGAGGACTAATAAAAAGTCATCCTTCCTCTATTCCCACATCCAGCTGCAAACCACAACCTGCAGCATCACCCCATAATCACACACCAACTTTCTATCCCTTAAGTGGTTCAAAAGAGAAATTATTTTAAATTTCCTCACTAATTTCACTCTGAAAACTTGAACAATGAATTTAAACCCAAAGCACACAAGAAACACCTGATAAACCTGATTAACCTTTTTTTTCCCAGCAAGTCAGAAGCTTTTAATCTGCACTACTATGCACAGAAATTCCAGTTTCAAGTTCTTCCCACCCAGCCCTGTTTCCATTAAACATGCAGGAAAAGTTGTCCAAGTTGGCCAACTCACATCATCAAATGTCTCTTGTTACTGGATGTATTGTTAGGTGAGGACACAAAGCCTGAACACCAATATCTCCACCCTTAGAAAATCATTCTAAAAACAAAATCCCTTCTGTGCTGAGGATAAGCTCGGAGGGGAAGTGCTTTTGCCCCCACCCTACTGGCCAGTGGCTGAAGTCCTTCAGGTCTTAACTGATTACCTAATACAGCACAATAACAAAGAAATGGAGACAATTGCTCTAAAACCCATCAAATCATCCAAATTTAAAACCCATATTGCACTGCTATCAGTTCTTACTCCAGAATCACCCCCACATTCCCATACAAACCTTGCAATGAACTGTTAAACATACACATCTCACTTCTTGCCTTTGTGAGCAATTTGCTTCTCAACTTAATTCCTCCTGTATTTAGAAAGTTTTGCTAATTTCTACTGCAAATGCATTTGTGGACAACTGGTATTTAGATAATCTCAAATCTTACAGGTTAATTCTCATCCAGTTCTGCAAATCAGCTCTTCATGAGAGCTGGTCTAACCACAATGTCTTTGGCTTAGTCTTTTCTGGGACAGACAAGCCAAAATATATTAATCTCTTGCCACAAAACAGGACATTTAATCTCCAAGTTCTATCAGCACCCACAGAATTCCAGACTTATCCTACTCTGGAGCTGAAGTTGCCCACCACATTTAATGACACTTTAGTAACCTCTCCTCTCTATATGATAGTAACCCATCAGCATCTTGGGAGCTGCTCTTTTCCAGAGACATTTCAAGGTGTGATTCATTTCCCATCCAGTTAAATAACACATATACATTTCCTTTATGATCCCTGACTGACAAATTCCTTTGCTCATTCTTAAGGCCTACAGGTAAAAAAAAGGCCTTAGGAGCCAAGTACTGAATGGAAATTACTCCAGTCTCTGGATCATCCCATTTTCCTGAGCAAGTCCCCAGGTACAAGCACCACTTCCCAAAGCAGTGCGGCACAGAAGGTTTCAAAGTGCACCCCTGCACGTAGCTTTGGTTCCAAGACAGATCCCTGAAGAATATCCTTAGTCACCTCCCTCCTGCTGCCAGACAATTACATCCCCTGGCACAGGGACACAGGAGAGAAAATGAAATATAACCTATGTCCCTAACACAGCACCTGATGCAAGGATTGACATTGCTTCCCATACAAAAAATGGACATTTTCCTAATTTGGAAGAGGGACTTTTCTCTCTCTGAAACTTTTCATTTTTAAACCTGTAACAAACCACTCCAGCGAGTGAGTGAAACCACAGTGCCACTCACAGCCCCCTTCAGCAGCTGCCTCTTGTGTGAACAGCTAAGGCAGGGTCTTGTGCCGAAAGCCCTGAGGAAGGAAGGAAGACTTTTCTAAGTTCTGCAGTCCTGTTTTGACGAGCATAAATATGAACTGGAAGTGTGCAAGCCAAGGTTTAGTGACAAGGAGGAAAAAAAAGAAAATCAAGATACTGATCAAAAAGCTGCAGTACAAAACCGTAACTAGGACATTGTGATGTTCCATCCCTTCTTAGTAAGAACAAGGGAAAGTTTAGCTGTATGTATTTGTGCTTATGGATTTATTTTTCATTGTTACCAAGTAAGCAGTGAAATAAAGACTAAAAAAGCATTTTTAAATAAAACAGCAGATTTTAACCCTAATTCTTTGAATAAACTAAGAACAGATTCTGTTGATGCAGGCAGGTTCTCCTTCCCCTCCATGATTTAATACATATATATTTAATATGGTCAGCCATACAAAGGGGCTTGTTGATACAGCATCAATTACATTAAAAAAAACCAACAAAACACAAAACAAAAAAAAACTTTCCTGAGCCACCTAAATGTGCTCCTTGCACAAAAATAAAAGAGCAAAACCTGACAGCCTAATGAAATAATCAGCTCTTACACAGTAGCCAAATGTTGTTTACTAAAGAGTTCTATTTAACTTTTTCTTTTAATACATTAATATTTAATACTTGCTTTTCAAGACTAAAGTAACTAATCAGATCACTTTAATAAATATTTTCTTAGAGACAGAGACTGCTTTAAAAATACTAAAACACTAGAGGGCTAGAGAGCATTATCTTCAATAATCAGTTCAGAATTCTTATTAATTGTTTTCATCACTGGCCATCTTAAGCACCTGTGGAAGAACTGTCTGCTTTGCTTCAGCAAGTCTCAAGTTTTAAAAGCAGAGTTAGGAATAGAGGCACTGAATATAAGTATTTCTAAATAGAGGGGAATTACTCACAACAGCTACCAGGTAGTTGCTATAGCAGCTGAGAAATAAAATCAAGGAAGATCTTCAAGGTTGTTAGGAGAGTGTTTAATTTATTTAGAAATATCCTGAGCAATCTTTTAATATCTTTGCTGCAGATGTATGCAGTGATTTGTATGAGAACTGGGCAATACAATGGTGCTCTACAACTGCAAGTGTGGAAAACTTCCCTTAACTGCAGGTAGGTACAGAGAACTCCAGAACTGGCCAAAAGGCACCAACGTTCCCATCAGGAAACTTAACATATTCTCCTGCAGCCAAGAGCCTGTGGCTGCACAGGAGTATCTGCTGAGGGGTTCCAGCAAGCAGAGGAGAAATGCCTTTGATACTCCCTGGAAGCCAGTGCAGAACACAAAGCCCCTCCATAGCCATGAGAGGGGAATGTGGTGTCTTTCTGAAGGAGCAGTTTCTGTCAATTATCACCTCTGAGCCAGCCACCCAGGTAAGGCAACTGAGCACAACTTGCTTCCAACAAAGACAACAGCATCAGGATGAACCACTTTTAATGGTACTTTCCCTTTCCCTGGTACACAAGAACAGGGATGTCTAGGGCCTGGATGCCCAGACGGTCCTTTCTGTTCCACCCGAAACCTCTTTGTGGTATTCCAGTTGCAGAAATAACTGATTTTTCTCCCACTCACCTTACATCAACAGGGACAGAAAGTTTATTGCCTTAACCCAAAGGCAAATCTTAAAACTTTGCATGGTTTAGCAGGAGCACAGAGAAAACACACAGTGGTTTTTTGGACAGAGACTCTCTAACCAAACCCAAACTACTACAGCCCAAAGGCATAAGCTCAGAACAGTGACTCATGCCAAGAAGATTATTTTTGCACATATTACTTGTGGAATCAGGATAATTTACCCTGCTATTTCCCCCCCCCCCTTTTTTTTTTTTTTTTGTGCGCCAGTGCCTTCCAGCAGCAAACCCTCAGGTCCACACTTTCTGCAGACTATTTGCTTCAAAATGCACAAAAATGACCCTTCCAGCCAGCAATGACAGATCTACTTTTGAAAAACTGATATGCCACGCCTCACTTGTAGTAACTAAACTCCAGATATAAGCAGCATTTTTCACCTATTTTCCTTCTCTGGAGGATTATCAACAAATTTCAATTACAGGAAAAGTAATTAAAGCTACTCGAGAATAAAAAAAGCTTGCCTAGAGATCACCAAAACTTGCACAACTCAGCCGTTACCTCAGCCCTACCTACAGGTGTGTTGTTTGCAAAATAAAAATCCCCATCCTTAGAGGAATATTCTCCAGCCCAGGGAACAGCATTGAAATCACACTTGTTCTCATTCACTGCTCTCCCTTCCACATGCCTCTTCCAGACTTGTTTACAACCTGACTGGAGATTTCCCAGCTTTTCTTTTCAAATATCTGCATAAAAAAATTAGTTCACCTGGTTTTTGGATCAAGGTAAAACAAGGATTTTCTTATTTGAGCACATGGGCCAAACACAAAAACAAACACTGAATATCAAACCCTGCGACAAGACAAAGAAAAACAACTACAGAAACAGAAGGAAAACAACAAGATTTGGAAGACAGATAATTATTTTCTGAAGCATCCATTACAATTATAGCAGTCAGTTTCATCCTAGGGTAACAGAGGTGGCCTTTGCCCAGCAGATGAGGTATGAAAAAAAGTACAGCATCAACTACATTAAAAAACCCCAGCAAAACAACAGCTTCGTATTCCTGAAGCATCCAGCTGGGATGTATCAGGGCTTGTTAACTTCATATACTCCCAGTGGCCAACAGACACAGCAACAGGATTGGAAGCAACGACTTCCAGGTGTTCTTTTCTGCCACTTGTTTATATTACCCTACACTTACAGGTTCTCATCTGATGCTGCATTTGATTTTGTTTTTAAACAAAAGTGATTTTCTTCATCTCTCTTTACTATGAGGACAAGTGGGATGTACTAAGCAAAATATTTGCTGTACAAAATGAAAAATTAATAGGAAGTAATTTTTTATTATTAAATTAACGGAAAGCATTTTAACAAAGAGGCATTAAGGCTTATAATTGCTCACGAATTAATTGCCAAAATCCTACTTTAACAGTTCCGGTTAACAGATCAGGTAGCAAATTTGTTGATACTATTTTAAATATTTTGTAGAAATCAATCATCACTACACACTGTGGAACTTAAAAATCAATATGCACAACTGATAACTATAAATTTAATGAGGCGTTTAAGTAACTAATCAGGGTAGCAGTAACAGCTTTTATTATTATAATGCAAGTCAACAGTTAAAAAAAATTAAATCGAAACGAGCAAAAGCGAAGTAAAAGAAATTCTGTATCTTCCACTTCATTAGATTTAACATTTCTGCTCTTATCAGGGATTTACGCGCTAAAATAACAAACCAAAGCCGCCAACAGTGATGCCTCAGATTAGAGCAACCACGATGCCAAACGACTGTAAAATCTGATTTACCAAAACAACGAAAAACCGGCGCAGTCCGCACGCACAGGGGCCCCGGGGCCCCGCTCCCGGCCCGCCGCAGCCCCCGGCCCGGCCGCCCCCTCGTCCCCGCGGCCGGGCAGGTGCAGCACCGACGCCCCCTAAAGACACCGCGGCGCCGCCGGCCCCTTCCCAACTCCATCTACACATCGCCTCGCTCCGCAGATAGAAACGTAGGGAAAAGGGAACCGCGCGCTTAAGTAGATTAAGGGCTCAGCAACTCGTTTTCTGATTATT